>OX940809.1:11815870-12041639 GCA_954870605.1 Acer campestre
AAAATAAAAATAAAAACTAAATTGAACCTCATTAGAAATATATTAAAATTAACCACTTGATTTATCAACCAGTTAGACAAAATTAAAACAAAATCTAAATTCTTAAGTTTGAATTTACATACCATTAAAGTTAATATAAATAATAAATTTAAAGAATATTGTAGATTGTAAATATGTAACTTGTAAGTTTTAATAATAATAATAAAAAAAAATTATAGCAAAAGAGAGTTGTAGATGTAGTTGTACTTATATTGTTGTTAAAAAAAAAAAAAAAAAAAAAAAAAAAAAAAAAAAAAAAAAAATTTATATAGAAAATTTTTAAACCATAAAATAGAAGTTTAAGTGGGTTTTTTTTTTTTTTTTTGGTGCTGATATTGTCACCCGTAAAACTAATTAGTACAAAAGAAATGTTATTCACCATCTATTAATTATCTATTTACACTTTATTTTATTTTATTTTTTATTAATAACAATTTTAACTTGAATAATTAGAAAATAAATCTTATTCCTTGATTAATAAGAATTCCTACTTTGAGGATTTCTTAAACTTGGAAGAATTTGAAGCTCACAAGAAGAAGTCACCTATAAATACCAAAAGTTTTCTACAAGAAAAGGGAACTCATCCAAGGGAGATCCCAAACCACCAAGGGGGTTATCCCACATCAAGCCACCACTCCTCCACAAAACACCTTCAAGATTCATCCATCCATTGTTGATGAGAGAGAGACTTGGGGAGAGAAGAAAAAGGAGATTCTCACTATGCCAAGTGGAATCAAGCACAAGCAAGGAAGATTTGGAGGAGTTCTTGGATATTCTTCATGGGTACATTTTTCTATTCGTATTCTCTTCTATTTGTTTTCATTCTTTATGATGTGTGACTAAATCCATAATTAGGGACTCGATGTGAACCTATATCAATGCTCTTTGTTTGGAATTAATTTATAATTTATCAAATTCAAGTTTTGATTTGTTCAATTCATCTTATATCTTAATTCTTTATTTGTGTTGATTCATGGTCCTTTATTAATGCAAATTTAGGGTTTTGATTATTTAAGAGTTGAGATTATGATATAGGTCAATACGTAGTCTCGACTAATGTTCAATTGAATGAATAAAATACATCTTTGGCATAGGTCAATGCAAAGTGGTTTTGGTTCTTAAATTCTTATACTTAAAGGGATCTTAGTTATTGCTCACGCTTAGATCAAAGGTGAGTGACGATTGAGAATACTTGATTCATCCCGCAGTTATACGATAATAGTCATATTAAAGAAAAGAATGAACCTTTGACTTGAGTTGAAACATATTCACAAAGCTAATGAACAATATTGAGTGTTTACATATGGGGATCATAGATTACCTAGTGCTTCTCATCCATTGATCACACCCTTAATTGATTTTTTATTAATTGCTTCCTTAGTTTAGTAATTCAATCTTCAAACGACTCTTGGTTACTTTTGTTTAATTATAATTAGAATTAGTTATAGTTGATAAATCATTTTTCTCAGTGGAACGAACTTTGTTTACCGCTATACGGATCATCACAGCAGTACTAATTTAATATAGTCCAATCCAATCCCATAAAAATAGTCAAATCATTTCTAATCAAATCTCACACACTAAACGCAACCTAAAAGGATGTCACACTATTGTCATGATCTAGAATAGTTCTCTTCTTCCTACTTTTTACCTGAGGGTGAATACATTGGAACTCTTTAAACTTCATCATATATATTACTATCTTTCAAGTACACCACAACTTCATTTTGTATTGTTTACCGCTTACATATGCATGCCAACATAGGTTAAGAGTTTTTTTTTTTTAATGTAAAAACAAAAAAAAAAAAAATGTGCAATTTTACTCATTCCAAAAATCCTCGAACATATCAAAATTAATACTAGTAAATGTATGACTAGAAATAACAAATAATCATGTAAAAGTAAAGAAAGTATATTTTACCTTCCAAGTTGTTATCAATATTCAGATAATATAGATTATGAAGATTATCAATTTCCGATGGTATTGAACATGATACAATAAAAAAGAAAAATAAAATCGCTTTTTAGTTTTATTATTCCTTCCATGGTTTAGTAAAAAATATTTGTATCTCCCTAAAAGATAGAGAGAGCCTCCATCTCCATTGATCTCTTGGAAGAGGTCTAGATCTTTTCCATTTCTTCAAGTTTTCAAGTTTTTATTTTTTTATTTTTTTATTGTTCTTTTTATTTATCTTTTATTTATTTATGAAGCAGTTTCTTCTTCAAGCTGGTTTATTTTTTCTTTAATTATTTTATTTTTTTTAATAATGATTTTTTGATGACTGAGATTGTTCAATAAATGGAAGGTGTCAAATATACTCCATCTATGGCATCTATTTCTATTCTTTCTTTTTAAAATAATAATTAAGTATTATATAAATAATTAATAATGATTTTATTTTTTTAAGGAAAATTGCACTAATATCCCCTAGTTTTAGGTAAAATTGGACCAATAGATAGAAGATCATTTTATTGCATAAACCTCCCTTGGATTTCGTTGACCAAACGGTTGACTAACTAAAAGTTAACGGTGGAAAGGGCAAAATGGATTTTTTCAAGTGTGACATTAAATAAATTAAATGAAAATAGACCTTTGGCCAATCCTAATTAGACACATTACCTATCCACAATAAATTAATTTAGCATAAATAAATAAAAAAACTTCTCAAAAGAAAAAAAAAAGCACTTAAACAGATATTAATTTAAAAGAAAGAAAAATTGAAAATAAAAAAGGGATAGAGATCGATGGATATCTCTGGAATCCATTGATCCATTATGACATTATCTCTCCAAAATTGAAATTATTCTACAAAATATTTGCCCCACTTCTTATAGAAGCCAAACGAAACTCCAAAAATTTAGTAGATTTAGAGTCCAAGACCCACCAAAACCCAGTTGTTCTTTGAATTTTTTTTTTTTTTTTTTTCTGTTAAATGGAAAAAAAAATAAAAATTCACGAAGATAAATTGAAAAAAATAATAATAATAAATTTCTTCTTGAATCATCAACATCGATTACAGAAAAAAATAAACAACTTTTTTTTTGGGAGATCTGAAAACTCCTATATACGTCTTCTTCTTTCTCACTCACCATCAACATGCTTCATAGTTCACACACAATTCTACAGAGTTTTAACTCTCTCTTTCATGTTCAAAATTAAAAAAAAAAACTCTCTTACAAACAACAACAGTTGGGTTACACAAAGACTATAAGATGAGTAGCAAAAACCAAAATCCGAAACAAAAGGCACAACTTGTTTTAGAAAAAAGTTATAAGAATATATATATGGTTTTGTTTTCAGAGATCTGGTTTTGGAAACCCAGATCTTGCATCTCGCAGATGGAAAAGAAATGGAATTTCATGTTCTCGAGAACAAATTTTATAATGAGGAAAATATTCAAGTGGGTGTTGCTGGAGAGGAATCAGAAGATCTGGAGAGTGATAAAATGACAACTTTGGTATGGTTTTTTGTGTGTAAATTTGCAGAGATTACAAAGGGTGTTCTACTCCATCTTGGAGGAGAAAAATGGAGGAATTCCGACTGAGATCTCCACTATATAGGACCGGAGGAGAGTTGTCTTTTTATCTTCAATTTATCTTTTTCATTTTCTTTTATTCTTTTATTCTTTTTTTTTTTTTTTTTTTTTTTTTTTTTTTTTTTTTTTTTGCTTGATCTCCATTTTTTAAGTTATGTTTTTTTTTTTTTTTTTAATTCTGTTTTCTTTTTATAAAAAACATTTAAATATTATAAATTTATATTCATTTATTATAGGGTAGGGAACTAGGGATAAATGTGATTTTTCAGTTTGAAGGCCAAGGGTAAATGTGACTTTTCAAGGGTTAAGACTGGTTAACAGTTAGATCTAACTGTGGTCAACGTTTGGTCAACGAAATCTAAGGGAGGTTTGTGCAATAAATGATTTTCTGTCTATTTATCCGATTTCACCTAAAGGTAGGGGTATTAGTGCAATTTTCCCTATTTTTTAACAAGCAAAAAGACTATTTTTCCCTTACCCGTTAAGTTCTAACGACAGCCCACTAACAGTTGGGAGGCAGGGAATGTTCAAGCAATTATGAGCCAAAGTTTCACGTACATGCATTTACATTAAATGTTAGGATGTTTGTGTAATTTGCTTTATTTATTAAAATATGAGAATAGCACCCCCATTTCCTGCCTCTTTTTTTTTTTTGGTTAACTGCATTTAAGGTAGTTTGAATTTTATCTTTTATGTATGAAATATTACTAAGTTTGAGAAATTTCATACCAAACAAATAATTAACTTTAACGTCATTTTATTTATAACGTTAGAACTAATTATTTAAAGGTTTAATATTAAAATTCTCTCTTGACCTTTCAACTATTGTTGGATGGATAGCGATAAATATGTTTATTCAAAAACCTCACTGAATTGTAACACCGTTAAGATAATTGTAACACAATTAAGATTTTCGTTAGGGTGGTAAGGGCAAACTTGTACATTCCATAGATTATATAAAACGAAAAAAAAAAAAAAAAAATCCCCTTTTCACTTTCCCTTCGCTCACATCTCTCTTCCTCTCCCATACGTCCCTCTCCTTTCTCTCTCATCTCCCCCTCTGCCATCTCCACCGCCAGAGGAAGTGGCCGCCGGCAAGAGGACAAACTATTGGAGGAGACGCGGATCTCCTCCACCAGCGTGGAGGAACATGAAGCGGCCCGTGGAGGTTGTTGGACCACCAACTGCTGAGCTTTTTTTATTTACTCTGTTATTTATTTATTTATTTTACTTTATTTACAATTTCGAATTTGTGTTGGTGTGGGTGGTGAATTGTTTGTTGATTTAGGCAGATTTTGTTTTGATGATTACTGGTTTTGTGATGGTGATGATGCAAGATCTGGGTTTTGTGTTTTGTTTATGAATTGAGTTTTGTTTTGTATTGATGAATCTAGGTTCTGTTAGGTTGGATGTTGATGGAAGACTTTTTTTTTTTTTTTTGGCTGTTCTGATTTTTTTTTCTCTATGTTTGTTTAATTTCTGAATGTTTTTGTTTGATTTCCGAATGTTTTTTTTTCTTGTCTGATTTCTGAATAATTTTTTTTATTTGATTTCTTTTTTTATGAATGTTTTATTTGATTTAGGATTTTTTTTTTAATTTGTCTATTTTTTTAATTTAATATATAATTTTTTTTAAAACAATTAACTTAAAGGGTATAATAGTCTTTTCAAGGGTCAAACAAAAGTTATCTTGACATAGTCCTAAAGGTGTTAGGATTCGGGGGGAGGTTTTTGAATAAACACATCTTTTTCTATCTATCTAACAATAGTTGAAAGGTCTGGAAGGTTGTTAGCATTAACCCTTATTTAAATAATAAATAATTAAGAGTAAATAAATTAAATGTATAATCATTACTTTTTTTTAAAAGCTCCATCTCCGGATTAGGCGCATTCGATGGAGGTGGTCATGTTCATTATGTGAAGACCAGCACCTCTTCGGCTGCCCAGTTTGATCATAGTGCTCATGTTTTTGAATTGGATAATTTTAATGAAATTTTGAAGAAAGAAGAAGCGGACTTTATAGCAATTGACCTTTTTTTTTTTAATGCATAAGAGATCAATTTTTAATTTAAAATAAATAAGGCATAACATAAACAAACAATTGATTTAAATAAGATCATCATACCAGTCAAGTGGTTTCCACTCAAATCTATTCTCTGTAGTAAGGTACAATTGGAGAGACTTCTTGGTATTTGTCCTGCAAATTTTTTACAAGTCTCAATTGTCAAAGTGGTTAAAATATACCAATGTTTAATTTATCCATTTAAGTAAGTGATCAAACTATTATTTAGTTGGTAGATTAGTCTTTGACCCTTTCTTAGAAAACAATAATGCTGGTCAACCCAAAAATTTAACCCAAATTTCAACCTAAATGATGTGGTAAATGGTTTTTTTCATTAACCACGTTATTCCATTCTGTGTGTGGTGATGACAACTTACTTGCTACATTATTTGGGTTGAAATTTGGGTTAATTATTTGGGTTGTATATCATTACTCCTTAGAAAAAAGGATGCTTAATTTTGTAAAATTCCTTGTACTTTGAAAATTATCATTCTATTCATATGGTTAATTAAAAAATTGGGGATCTACCATCCATCTCAAAGATGGACGCCGAAGATCCATTAGAAAGACAGATAATCAACTTTGAAAAGCAAAATAATAATAATAATAATAATAAAGGATGAAAAGGAAAAAAAAAAAAAAAAACATATGGGATCCAATGTGGATCTCCACATCCATGGAGATTTAGAAATAAGAATCACGACGACCAAGAATAGCTATGATCAAGAATCATCGTCATCGAGAATCACGATGGAGATCCCATATAGGATTTCCAATGGTGATAGAGATCGATCTATGATGGAGATCGATCTGCGATGGGATCTCCATCGCAATTCTCGAACTTCCATCGTTGATGGACATCCCACGTGAGGATCTCCATCAGTGAGGGAAATGATGGAGTTCTCTAGACTCCATTCCCATGGAGAATCAAACTTTGGATCTACACCCATCTCCATTAATTGCCCCTTTTTAGATACACAAAATTCCAATTTGTTTTTTCTTTTCTTTTAATTCTTGTTTTAATTTATTTTTGAGATGGACAGTGGAAATCCATCTAATTTTTTTTAATGAATTTAAAAAATAAAATTAAAAAAAGACAATTTAAGTTTTTATTATATTTAATTTTGCCATGTATAATGTATAATGTTTATTATATTTATTATATTTAAAAAAATATATGTATAATGTTTGATTCAGGCTTTGTAAAAAAAATTATTATATAATTTGTATTTACAAAGTTATTAATTGGATGGAATTTAAAATATTTATTAGTTTTTCTTGGAAAAAGATTAGATAAACATGGGTATTGCGGTACTAATTTTAACACAATTAAGATTTCTGTTCGGATGGTAAGGGTATATTAGTACATTCCGTAGTTCCTATAAAATGAAAAAAAATTAGGTGGCGTCCTGCAGCACGTTTTTAGGCTGTTTTTGTTTTTATTTTCCAAAAACGATTTCGAATTCGCGTCCTGTAAACCGTTTTTCATTTTATTTTCGAAATACAAAAACAAAATGAAAAACAAAAGCAGTGTTAAAAGTGGAAGTTTTGAAAAACAAAAAAAAATTGTTTTTGTTTTTGTTTTTGTTTTTCATTAAAGTGGGTCCCATATTATTAATTAAATGGGTCCCATGTCATTTTAAATTATTTTTTTTCTTTTCTCTCACCCACCACCCACGACCTCATCTTCTTCTTCCTCAACTCATCTTCTTCTTCTTTCTTTCTTCTTCTTCCTTTCTTCATCCATGGCTCCCGCCACCCATCTTCTTCCTTTCTTCTTCTTCCTTTCTTCTTCTCCTTCTCCTTCTCCCCGCCGTCACCTTCTTCTTCTCCCCACCGTCATCTTCTTCTTCTTCCTCCTCTGATTGCCGCAGCTAGCTGGTCTTCTTCTTCTTCCTCCTCCCTTCTTCTTCTTCCTCCTCCAATCGCCACCGATCTCTGCCGATCTGGTCTTCTTCTTCTTCCTCTTCCTCTTCCCCTTCAACTGTTAAAATTTCTTAAACCCTAAATTAAATTAAAAAATGTTTTTTTTGTTAATTATTTAATCATTTATTTATAATTGTTATAATATTAAAAAAAAAATTAAAAATTGATATTTCAATTTTCGAAAGTTTTGGTTATCCTACCGGACGCGTTTTTTCCGTTTTTATTTTCAAAATACGGATTCCAGCAAATGCTACCAGACGCGTATTCGGAATTCAAAAATAAAACCAAAAACACTGTTTTTATTTTCGAAAAACAAAAACAAAAAACGGCTTACAGGACGGGCCTTACCCTTTTCACTTTCCCTTCTCTCACTTCTCTCTCCCTCTCCCATACGTCCCTCTCCTTTCTCTCTCCCCCTCTGCCATCTCCCCCGCCGGTGGAAGTGGCCGCCGGCAAGAGGACAAACTAGTAGAGGAGACGCGGATCTCCTTCACCAGCGTGGAGGAACATGAAGCGGCCCGTGGAGGTTGTTAGACCACCGACTGCTAAGCTTTTTTTAAAAAAAAATTATTTACTCTGTTATTTTTTTATATATTTTTTTTACTTTGTTTACAATTTCGAATTTGTGTTGGTGTGGGTGAATTGTTTGTTGATTTGGGCATATTTTATTTTGATGAATACTGGTTTTGTGGTGGTGATGATGCAAGATCTGGGTTTTGTGTTGTGTTGATTTTGTTTTTAAAACTGAGTTTTGTTTTGTATTGACCCACCTAGGTTGTGTTGGGTTGAATGTTGATAAAATAAATAAGGCATAACATAAACAAACAATTGATTTAAATCTTATCATCATACCAGTCAAGCGGTTTCCACTCAAATTTATTATCCGTAGTGAGGTACAATTGATGAGACTTCTTGGTATTTGTCCTGCAAATTTTTCACAAGTCTCAATTGTCAAAGTAGTTAAAATATACTAATGTTTAATTTATCCATTTAAATAAGTGAAACTATTATTTAGCTGGTAGATTAGTCTTCGAACCTGTGAAAGTGTTATCATAGAGATATAACATTTGAAGTTTAGACAAGGAGCCAAGCCAAGATGGAATCTCTCCTTGAAAACTGTTCTGCCCCAATTGGAGGACTTCCAATCTGCGCAGATGAACTAGCTCAACAGGCAGAGAGCCATGGAAACTGTTGTTTCCGAGACGTAGTTGAACAAGGAATGAAAGATTTCCAATGTGTGGTGGAATGGTCCCTGAAATCTGCTGGTTACCATAGAGATCGAATATCTCCAGGTTAATCAAATTGCCTATCTCTTCTGGAATATTTCCTTGTAGATTATTATTCCACAATTCTAGAATCCTTAATGTTGTGATATTTCCCAGAGATGGTGGGATAGAACCTGTGAAATTGTTAAGATATAGAGATATGTTTTGAAGTAACGGAGATAGAACCTATGAAAGTGTTATATGGAGATATAACATAAACAAACAATTGATTTAAATCTTATCATCATACCAGTCAAGCGGTTTCCACTCAAATCTATTTCCAGTAGTGAGGTACAATTGACGAGACTTCTTGGTATTTGTCCTGCAAAATTTTCACAAGTCTCAATTGTCAAAGTAGTTAAAATATACTAATGTTTAATTTATCCTTTTAAATAGGTGAAATTATTATTTAGCTCGTAGATTAGTCTTTGACCCTTTCTTAGACAAAGGGATGCTTAATTTTTTTAAATTCCTTCCACTTGGAAATCATATGTTGACCCTTTCTTAGACACAGGGTTGCTTAAATTTTTAAAATTCCTTCCACTTTGAAATCATATGGTTTGAGAAAGTTACACGTACATTAAAAATAAAAAAAATTGGGAATCTCCATCGTGATTCTAGGACTTCTTCCATCACTGATGGACATCCCATGCGAGGATCTCCATCGGTGAGGGAAATGATGGAGTTCTCTGGACTCCATTCCCATGGAGATTCAAACTTTGGATCTACACCCACCTCCATTAATTGCTCCTTTTTAGATACACAAAAAATCCAATTTGTTTTTTCTTCTCTTTTAATTCTTGTTTTAATTTATCGATGGAATTGTACCTTTAAGTTGATTGTGATGAAGAATCAGTATTCGGAGAATAGTAAAATATTAGCACATATCATCGGGGAGGCTACCAGAGAGCCTATTGAAGGCAAAAACAATTGTATCCAAAGAAGAGATGTTGAAGATGGATGGAGGTACCTGAAATCTGCTGGTTACCATAGAGATTGAATGTCTCCAGGTTAATCAAATTGCCTATCTCTTCTGGAATATTTCCTTGTAGATTATTATTCCACAATCCTAGATTCCTTAATGTTGTGATATTTCCCAGAGAAGGTGGGATAGAACCCGTGAAAGTGTTAACATGGAGATATAACATTTGAAGTTTAGGCAAGGAGCCAAGCCAAGATGGAATCTCTCCTTGAAAACTGTTGTATCCCAAGTGGAGGACTTCCAATCTGGGCAGATGAACTAGCTCAACAGGCAGAGAGCCATGGAAACTGTTGTTTCCGAGACGTAGTTGAACAAGGAATGAAAGATTTCCAATGTGTGGTGGAATGGTCCCTGAAATCTGCTGGTTACCATAGAGATCGAATATCTCCAGGTCAATCAAATTGCCTATCTCTTCTGGAATATTTCCTTGTAGATTATTATTCCACAATTGTAGAATCCTTAATGTTGTGATATTTCCCAGAGAAGGTGGGATAGAACCCGTGAAAGTGTTAACATGGAGATATAACATTTGAAGTTTAGGCAAGGAGCCAAGCCAAGATGGAATCTCTCCTTGAAAACTGTTCTGCCCCAATTGGAGGACTTCCAATCTGCGCAGATGAACTAGCTCAACAGGCAGAGAGCCATGGAAACTGTTGTTTCCGAGACGTAGTTGAACAAGGAATGAAAGATTTCCAATGTGTGGTGGAATGGTCCCTGAAATCTGCTGGTTACCATAGAGATCGAATATCTCCAGGTCAATCAAATTGCCTATCTCTTCTGGAATATTTCCTTGTAGATTATTATTCCACAATTGTAGAATCCTTAATGTTGTGATATTTCCCAGAGAAGGTGGGATAGAACCCGTGAAAGTGTTAACATGGAGATATAACATTTGAAGTTTAGGCAAGGAGCCAAGCCAAGATGGAATCTCTCCTTGAAAACTGTTGTATCCCAAGTGGAGGACTTCCAATCTGGGCAGATGAACTAGCTCAACAGGCAGAGAGCCATGGAAACTGTTGTTTCTGAGACGTAGTTGTACAAGGAATGAAAGATTTCCAATGTGTGGTGGAATGGTGCCTGTAAGACTCATTGAGGTGAGATTCAAGGCTACGACTCGGCTGTTTTGAGAATCACAGGTAATCCCAACCCAGTTGCAAACAGAGGTGGAAGAAGTCCAGTTGTTTGCCAACAAGTTGTGAGGATCATTAGTGATATGAGCTTTCAATGCAAGAAGAGAAGATTGATCTGTGGTAAATTTGGTTGTTGCTTCAATAGGTAAGAAACTCATTGCAAAAACACAATACATGACAAACGACATGGAAGCACATTTGAGAAAACGTGGTCTCTCCATGAGTGATCTGTGGAATAGGATGAGAATATTCCAAGTGGTAATGTATATAGGGAGAATATATAAGTCTTCATTTCAGCAGTCCAGGTATTTAAAGACTTCATAGCAAAGGTTTTCTTTTCATCAAACATTAACATGCTATTACTACTGCTGCTTTACGGACAAAAAAAAACAGTTACACACTACAATTAATATAATTTTGGACAAATTGCAATAAAGTACCCCCAACATTTGATAAAAGTGCAATAAGACCATAATTGTACAAAAACTATAAGAAAATACCCTTAACTAAACTACTAAAGTTAATAAATGACCAGCCAAATATTATGAATTTTCTAAATTACCTTCAACTGTCAGTAAAAGAAATTCACAAAAAACTATGACAAATTCATCTATAATAAAAACTATGAAATCATAAATATGTCTCGTTTGTGGCGACAGGAGGAAAATTAGGGATTGAGTGTTTTTTTTCTACGCGCCGTCGTTCTGATACCTGAGTTCGGAGGATGGAAGATGTCTTCATGTTCGCCGCTCAGCCGGAAAGTGTTACGGAAGAGATTGGGGTAGAGAAATCTTCAGATTGCAAAAATAATGCTAAGAGAGCCTGGTCCCAAGAGGTTGACGAAGGTATGTTTCTGCGCAAATCGACGTCGGAAAGTTTTAAATCGAAATTACTTGGTGCTTCTAATCCGAATTCCTGGTCTGGCTTTGGTACTGGTAAGGAGAAATTGTCAATTGATGATGGAGACATATCGTTTATTGAGGAACCGACTGGAACAAGGATGAAGTTGTCTGATGAATTGAAGTTGAAGCTGTGTAAACCGTGGGAGAATGCTCTTATTCTGAAGGTTATGGGTAGGCCACACACACTGAATTTCATGATCTCGAAATTAAGGCAAAAGTGGTCACTCATTGGCAATTGGCAGTTAACTGATTTGGAAGATGGGTATTTTGTGATTCGATTTCAGATGCCTGAAGATTTGAATTATGTACTTACAGGGGGTCCTTGGGTGATTACTAATCAGTACATTGTTGTGCAAAGGTGGAGGCCCAACTTTGTTCCGGGAGAAGAGGAAATCACTAAGATGCCGGTTTGGGTGAGACTGTCCAAATTACCAATGGAGTGGATTGAAGTGAATTTGCAGTGGAGAATAGGTGAGATGTTGGGTTCTACTTTTAAAGTTGATCCTATCATAGAATCTCAGGCAAGAGGTAGGTTTGCTAGGATTTGTGTAGAGATTGACACAACAAAACCTCTAAAGAGTACTATTCTGGTTGAGGACAGATCGATCAAGGTTGAGTACGAAAATCTGGGATTAATTTGCTTCAATTGTGGGAGAGTAGGCCATAGCAGGGAGTTTTGTAAGGATGGTTGTGTGGAAAAGGAAGATGTGGCTAAACATGCAGCAGATATTACGACTGATAATGGTGGTGGTAGTGAACCATATGGACCATGGATGCAGGTATCCTATGGAAGAAATTATAGAAGTAATATGGGAAGCAGAGCTGGTAACAGGGGAATTTCTGATGGGAACAAATTTGGGAATCATGGAATTAATGGGAAAGTGGGAACAGGTTTTAAACAGCCTTATGAATCTTCAGTTGCTGAAGATGATGTTACTAGGCAAAATATGGGTCAGAGCAATTCGGTGGGAACAGCTAGTGCTATTAGAAGTGTAGAGAACAGTATGTTGACCAGTAAGACCAGTAAGTTGAAGAATAAGAAAACGGAAGGCTCCAGATTTGCGATACTTAGTGAATATAATGATGGTGAAACGTCAGGGAAGGATTCACAAAGGTCTGAAGACATTCAGGCTGTGGACTCTCCCAAAGTGTTACATGAAATTTCAAATATGAGCTCCACTGGTAGAAGGCAGTTGAAGGTAAGTACCAACAAGTATTTGGTCGTCAAACCCACTGCCAAGAATACCAGTAAACCTTCCAAAGAAATCTTTACTGAGAAGGGTTCCATGAAACGGGACAAAGTTGTCACTAAGAATCACATACAGCCGGTCATTGTGCATCAAGAGGGTATGGTGGAGGATTTAGATGATTCTGAGGTTCTTCAAAGTCTTCATAAGGATTTGGTAGAGAAAGAGACTGCAGGAATGAACTCTTCCGTTACCTTACATACAATTCCTATCGTTGCTGATCAGCAAATTGATGTGGCTGGTTCTTTGCTTTTTGATGATGTTGCCTCCAAGCTCAAAGAGGCAATGTCAATGACTTTGGAATAACCGTTTTGTGTATCTTGTCTGAGTGTTTAACGATCTTTCTGATGTTTTGTTCTTGGAATGCTAGGGGTGTTGGAAAAAAGGGTTTTGTGAAGATTGTTTCTGACCTAAAAACTTTCAGTCCTTTTGATGTGCTTGCGATTTTAGAACCGAGGATTAGCGGTAGTAAGGCTGCTAATATTGTGGATAGACTTAGCTTTAGAAACAATTATATTGTTGAGGCTACTGGGTTTTCGGGAGGTATTTGGTTGCTCTGGAATGATGATAAATTAAAACTTCAAGTGGTTGCGAGTTCTAAACACACTATCACTGCTGTAGTGGCTGAGGGAAGCAAGTTTTGGGTACTGACAATAGTTTATGCTAATCCTAATGCTGGCATTCGGAAAAATTTATGGGGTTATCTCAGTGCTATCAGAAGTTGTTTTAAGGGTCCCTGGGTCGTCATGGGGGATTTTAATGAAATTACTGGTAGTGATGAAAAAAGGGGTGGAAGATGTGGTTTTTCCAAAACAAGGTTTGTAGATTGGATTAATGATAATCAGATGGTGGATTTGGGTTTTATTGGCCAGAAGTTCACGTGGACATCTAAAAGGGGGTTCAATCAGAGTATATGGGAGAGACTGGATAGGGCAATTTGTTCTAAGGAATGGAGAATTGATTTTGTGGAAGGCTATCTTAGACATCTTCCTAGAGTGTCCTCTGATCATTGCCCTATAATTTTATCACTCCGTAGTCACCATATTCCGAGAAGGAATTTAAAACCTTTTAGGTTCGAAGCTATGTGGTTGAAGCATAGGGATTTCAGTTGTATGGCTCAACATTTCTAGGGTAATCGTAGTAACAACATTGTGGACAAAATTCGAAATTTCACTGATATGTTGGGGGATTGGAATAAGAACACCTTTGGTTGTATTTTCCAAACAAAAAGACGAATTTTAGCCAGATTGCAAGGGATACAGAAAAGTCTTGGTATCCGCTTCAATGTTGGGTTGATCAAGCTTGAGGCTAATTTGCAGAAGGATTACAACCAAATCATTGAGCAAGAGGAGATTTTTTGGCTACAAAAATCAGCCAAAAAATCTAGAATACATTGGCTTAAAGAAGGGGACAAAAATACAAAGTTTTTCCATCTTTCTACCATGGTCAAAAGAAGGTATAATAAGTTGGAAGGCTTAACAGATGAAGAGGGCATCTAGCACTGTGACAAGGAAATTATGAGAAAAATTGCCATTGATTATTTTATAAAGATGTTTACTACTCAGTCGTTATTGAACTATTGTGATTATTTACCAAGAGGTTTTCCTAACATTGGTGTTGAGGAGTTGAAGAACATTTCTAGGGATGTCACTGAGGAGGAAATCAAGAATGCTCTTTTTAGTATTGGGGGTCTCAAAGCGCCTGGGCCTGATGGAATTCTGGCATATTTTTTCCAAAGTCATTGGGAAGTTTGTAAAACTGATTTGGTAAAGCTTGTTAGGGATAGCTTTCGGACTGGCTCCTTTCCTGTTGAGTTGAATCGAACCAATATTGCTCTGATTCCCAAAATTCCTAGCCCTCTTGATATGTCCCAAATGAGACCCGTAAGCCTCTGTAACACAACTTATAAGATCATTAGTAAAGTCATAGTTCAGAGACTTAGGATCCTCCTTCCTGAGATTATCAGTCCTAATCAGGTTGCGTTTATTCCGGGGAGGCAAATCCAGGACAATATTGTGGTTGCTCAAGAAATTTTGCATAAATTTAAAACCATGAAAGGTAAGAAAGGTTGTTGCCTGGAAAATTGATCTTGCAAAAGCCTATGATAAACTTCAATGGAGCTTCATTAGAGATGTGCGTGTAGAGGTGGGTATTGATGGTAAACTTCTGGATTTAATTATGTGGTGTATCACTAGTGTCAATTATCGGGTCATTCTGAATGGGGAGACCACTGATTCCTTTATTCCTGGAGCTGGTATCAGACAAGGAGACCCTCTTTCTCCCTATTTATTTGTTCTCTGTATGGAAAAATTATCTCATCTGATTAATTATAGGCTGTCCCAGGGTTCTTAGAAATGTGTTAAGATCTCTAGAGGAGGTCCTGAGGTGTCACATCTTTTTTTTGCTGATGATCTGATTCTTTTTGGGCAAGCTACCACAACTCAGGCGAAGGTTATGAAAAGTTGTCTAGCCACTTTCTGTGATCTTTCTGGACAACAAATTACCTTCCCTAAATTGAGAGTGTTTTGTTCTAATAATATAAGGAATTGTGATGCTAATGACATAGCCAGAGTGTGTGGGTCTCCGATTACTAAGGATCTAGGTAACTACCTTAGAATTCCTCTAATCCAAGGAAGAATTAATAAGTATACTTATAGATATCTGATTGAGAAGTCTCAGAAAAGGTTGGCGGCATGGAAAAGTGATTCTTTATCTCTTGCTGGGCGTGCCACTCTTATTAAAGTTGTCACCTCGGCTTTGCCCATTTATACTATGCAGTCTGTGAAACTCCCTAGTGGTATTTGTTCTAAATTAGATCGTATCAATAAGAACTTTCTTTGGGGAAGTACTGCTCATAAGAATTCGATTCATCTAATTAAATGGGATACTATTTGTCAGCCTAAAAAATTTGGTGGTTTGGGTCTTAAGAAAACAAGTAACATGAATCAAGCTCTCCTAGCTAAAATGAGCTGGCGGCTGCAGCAAGGGGAATCTGGTATGTGGTCTAATCTTCTTAAGCATAAGTATCTCAATAGTCGTACCATCTTTGAGGTTGTTCTGAAAAAAGGTGCGAGTTCTTCTGGTATATGGAGAGGTGTTATTTTTGGGGCCAAGCTTCTTCAGAAAGGGTCTTAATGGAGAGTAGGAATGGGTGCTAGCATCAGGTTCTGGACTGACTTATGGGTTCGAGAGGTTGGTAGACTGAAGGAACACGCCAAGGTTGTGATTTCTGTGGATGAGCTGCAGCAGCCCGTTAGTCATTACATGACTACTGATGGCTGGAATCTTGAGCAAGTTATGGTAGTCCTTCCTGAGTGCATTGTTCTTAAAATTTATAGCATTCAAGCTGGTACTTCTCAGAGTGGGCAAGATAAGCTGATATGGAGATGGAATTCTTGTGGGGATTTTTTGGTCAAAACAGCCTATAATGGGTTGATTGTTGCTGATATCAGTTTGGAATGGAAGTGGAGGTTTATATGGGGACTAAAAATTCCTCCTAGAGTTTAGCATTTTCTTTGGGTTATGATCCATGGCAAAATCCTCACTAATCATCAAAGGGCCAGACGTGGGTTAACTTCTGAAAATTCTTGTCCCAGCTGTGAGGCAGGCATTGAAGATATTGATCATCTAGTTCGCAGGTGTTTTGTTGCCAGGCAGGTGTGGGCAGAAGTTTCTAAGGATATCTATAATTCTGAGTTATTTGATGGGAACTTTGAAGATTGGTTGCTCTGCAATCTGAATGATACAAAGAAAGTTGCTGGAAATATTCCATCCTGCTTGATCTTCTATTTAACTCTCTGGTTTTTGTGGAAATGGAGGTGTACCAAGGTGTTTGACATGAATTTCGTGGCTCCCCAGTCGCCTTATCTAATAATCAATCAATTTGCTACAAATTGGTGGTCGGCAAATTATTCTAATTCAAGTAGAGGTACCTACTCTGTTTCGGTTTCTTGGGCTCCGCCTGAAGATGATTGGGTGAAGTTGAACATAGATGGTAGTTGTTGCTCTAATACTGGTACTATATCTGCTGGAGGAAGTCTACGTAATGCTCAGAAGGAGTGGATCTATGGTTTTTTGACGAATAAAGGGTTGGGAAATGCTCTTGAAGCTGAGCT
Organism: Acer campestre; assembly: GCA_954870605.1. Lineage (NCBI taxonomy): Eukaryota > Viridiplantae > Streptophyta > Magnoliopsida > Sapindales > Sapindaceae > Acer > Acer campestre. Next base: position 11,833,075 of record OX940809.1, read on the forward strand.
TGGGGCATGTTTGAAGGTCTAAGTATGGCTTGGAAGCTGGGAATCAAGAAGGTTGCTGTTAAAACTGATGTTTCTAATGTCGTGCAACTCTTTTGCACTGACAACATCACAAATCATCCTAATTTTAGTCTTATTAAGAGCTGTAAAGAGATTATTAATGGTGACTGGAGATGCGTTGTTCACCACGTTTACAGAGAAGGTAATGCTCTTGCTGATGGGCTTGCTAAGATGGGGCATAAGATGAAGCTGGGTGTCTGGTTCTTCGACACTCCTCCTACTGAGATTAATAACATTTTTGTTGATGATTGTAGAGGCATCCCTTGTCTTAGACAGTGCCCTACAACCCATATGGTCATCCATTAGTTAGTTTTTTTTTTTTTTTTTTTTTTTTTTTTTGTTTTTCTGTTTCCTGGGCTTTGCCCTCCAATGTACCAAAAAAAAAAAAAAAAGAACAAACAAAAAGAAAAAAAAAAATATATATATATATATATATTAATAACTATCTCCTTAAGGAGATAGTGAGTGGAGTCTCCAAAATACATTTTTTTTCTTTTATATAATTTCCAGAAATTTCTTTTCCATGGAGATTTGGGAATGTTAATTTTTTCTCCCAAAAAAAAAACTTTTATTTTTTTTTTCCTTTTTATAATATTTTTTAAGAAAAATGTGATCCAAAGAACATTTCTTTCATTTTTTTTTTAAAAAAACTTAAGTGTAAAATGACATTATTACGTTTTTGACATTTGTTAACTGTTACGTTAAAAGGGTTAGTCAATGGTATTTTCCTATAATTTTGAAGAAGGTAAGGTTTTATTGCACTTTCATCAAATAACAGGGTGTTTCATTACAATTTTCCCTATAATTATTGTGATGTTGCCCTAACATTGGTTGCATTATATATGAAATTGAATTCATGACCCACGAATACATAGTATTGATGTCTTTATAGTAAAGTTTCTACAATGATAAAAGTATAAAATAGATAAAGCGAAAGCTAAGAACCGTGTATCTTTATAGATGCATGATGTGATAAATACAAAGTGAATGTTTTAGAAACGACAGATTAACAACAATTGCCAAGAAATTATCGTGTGGAAAAAAAAGAAAAGTTAGAAAGAGAAGAAAAGAGATGCAATATGAGTCATCTGAGAGATGATTAACGTACTGATAAACTTTTGATGACAAAGAAATCCATTGAATCTCGCACAGTGTCTAAATTTTTCATGGAAGGCAGATAAACTTTTCCCCACCTACACATTGATTTATTGATTCCATTCTAATAAATTAGCCATTAATTCACCATTAAAAGAAAGCACTCTTTTAATTAAAAAACATTGTTGCTTCAAAAAATATATATAGTGCCTCGACTCCATTTATTGTAATGCTTATGTGTCAAGAGAACAATAAAAGACAGGGAAAAAAATCTAAATTCATTAAGAATCGGTATTATTAAGGGAAAACACTAGAATTGTTATTGGTAAATATGTGCTTTCTGCCTTGCTTTATATTATTTGAATGTTTGGTATCATTTTTGTTTTCCATTTTGTATAATCTAGTAAAATGAAAATTAGAAATTGAATTTGATATTATTATTATTATTATTATTATTATTATTATTTCGAGAACATGTCTAACGGTATTTTTTTTTTTAAAAGGACAAAAGCAGTGAAAATGTGTGTACTATAAATTTATATAAATCACAAAAAATCGAATATATATATTTGGATTAAATATAATACCATGGCAATAAACATCACATTCTCTATATACTTTTTTTTTTTGTCCTTTTGAATGCAATGAAGTTCAATATTGTTAAATTAATTAATAAAAGTAAAATAAAAAAATAAATTTAACAAGAGAGGAAAAAAAATGAAACAATCCGGTGCCATGCCCCTAACCAGGACGATCCGATCCGACCCATTTGCAAAGCCCAAAACTTTAACGTTTAACGGTTGAAGGAAAGGGAAATAACTGGAAGTGTAGAACGATAGTTGCCGGAGTGGCGTGTCATGGCGATAGATGGAATCGAAGCTCCGTCTCCTCCCTCTCAGTCACAATCCATTTCATATTTCGGGTACTATTTATTATCGTTTATTTTTAAATTTAATTATAAGAAAATTCTTAATTTGTTGTCTCTGCAATTGCACTGCAGCCAACTACGTCACTTTTATGTTGCCGTCGACAGACTCCAATTCAAGATGGTATTTTTATTCTGCAAAAACATAAATTAAATTTTGATTTAAATTTTGATATAATAATATATATTTTCGTTTGCATAAATGTATACGAATTGGCAGGAGACACTGGTGGATCTATTGGGAGTGGTGGGGCGGCGCACGTGCTTGCCGATGGTAGTCTGCAGCAGCTAACGTGACGAGCTTGACTCTGTCTGCTCCGCCGTCTCTAACCTCCCTTACATTTCTTTCTCCTCTCTGGTAAATTTATTTTATTTTTATTTTTCTTCCCTTGAATAGTTAATTATTCTAGAAATATGCAATCTGCTTGAATTTAGTTTACTAATGTTGTTCAACTAGTTAATCACTTCAATTATGTTTGCCAAATTGCCAGAATTGAAGTGGTGGTTATTAAATTAGCTCATTTGTGGAAATGTCTTTGTTAATGGGTTGAAGAAGGGAAAGTTAGTCATTGGAGATGATATAGTTTGTAAAGTCTGCAGTGGTAATCGGATCTATACGTGCCGGGGGTGTCGATAAGATGAGAAGAACGAGTGTTTTAGGTTGCCGGTTTTTGTAATTACATTTGTTGGATTGTTTATGCATGTGCTAGTTTGTTTATATTTGTAAAGTTAAATTCTGAACTTTTTGTATAATGCAATTCAGATGGTGTATTTTAAGTTGGTTTATATCTAAAGGAATGCCTATATGATTTTCTTGTCCTGGGAAGTTCAGTTCTTAAGTGTTGGTATTTGGTTTCAACATCATGGACCCATATCTTTATGGACATTAATAGGGTTTATTAAGATTAAAATGTCAATTTCCTGATTGCAGTTTCTTTTTAGAGATATTGTGATTTGGAATATTTATTGTTTTAAATACTGTGAATGTTTGCCAAAATACTATGCATAATGTTGCCCATCTAACAGTACAGTGACCTAGTTGATGGAGAGAGAACTCGAATTTTGGAGAATTTTTGGCAAGCCACATTCAGTTGGAATCAAAACGTCTCTGCTCAATCAGGACATGACAGTGAAACTGGAAAAGATGAGCAGAAGTCTCGTATGATAGTTATAACAGATGCTTGCCTTCCAGTTCTTGCTTCCAGAGAATCTCCTATATCTGCTCATGTTCTCATAAATTTTGAGTTACCAATGAAGAAGGTATAGTCCTATGGTACATCCATGTCCAAATCTACAATCCACCTTTAGTAAAAAAAAAAAAAAAAAAAAAAAAAAAGATGAGAGAGAATACTAGAGAGAGAGGGTCTGACTCTTTCAGGTATAGGGGAGTTGGGCGATTTGAAGATTTTAGGAGTAAGCTCATTTCAGTTCATGTTGACAATATTAATCCAGTAATGGATCAAGCAGGTCTATGGAGCATCTTTAAACCTTTTGGCAGGGTTCGAGATGTGTATCTCTCACCAAGGAATTTATCAAGGAGAAGCTTGTATGCTTTTATTCGTTTTGAAACTTTGGAAGAAGCCAATAGGGTGGCAAGATTGACGAACGGGATGCATGTGTATGGATGGTCTATTTCGTCCAAGGTTGCATCATATGGGTGGAACAAAAGAAGGTCCTCTGAGGGATACAAGTCTGAAGCAAGATCGAGGGAGCTAGAAACGAAAACAGGGCCATCAGTCAAAGATGTTAAATCCTTTGCGGAGGTACTGAAAGGAAACCCAGTTAGGATGGGACCTCAGGCTGGAAATGACAATGGCAAAAATCAGAGGGACCAAGATGGGGGAAGTGTGAAGGAAATGACTATGTTTTGGAGTAGTCATCAGAGAGAAGAGCAATGGTTGAGAAGATGTGCGATAGGAACTCTGAAATCTTTCTCTAATCTGGAGAGTGTTAATGAGAGATTGAAAAGTAGGGGTTTTCAGTTTTCATCGCATTATATTGGTACCAAGTCCGTGTTATGGTGCTTCAAATCTGAAATTGATAAGGAGGGATTTGTCAGTAACAGATTTTTTTGGGATGACAGATTTATCTCTATGAAGAACTGGTCGGAAAATTCAATTTCGAATATGAGATTGGCGTGGATCAATTGTACAGGGATACCATTGTGTTATTGGAGTTATGAATTCTTTGCCAAACTTGGCTGGGTGATTGGAGAACCTTTATTGGTGGAGGAAGACACCATTCACAGGAAAAGGTTGGATAAAGGAAGAATTTTAATTCTTGTGAGTCAGCAGGAGGCAGTGTCCGCTAATGTTAAAGTAGATGTGGGGAAAGGTGCTTTCACAGTAGCAGTAAAGGAGGAAGACACGCAGGTTTGTGGCAAATGGATTGATCAGTTTCTGGGGCTGCAGAAGGGGGAGAACGACGATGGTGAGGAAGAAGATCTGGAGACAGTAGGGGAGAAGATAGGTTCCAGGTGGCAGCCTAGGTCAGAGGAGTGCGAGGCTCAAGGCATTGTAGGAGAGAGGCAGAGTAGGCGTCAGATTAGAAGAAGGAAAACAGCTGGTAGAAGGAAAAAGGAGTCTGAACAATCTAGCTCAGAGATGTCAGAAGAAGACAGAGAACTTTCAAATGTTCTCAGAAAGAAGGATCAGGAGGATAAAGGAAAGAAGAAATGGGTTCCTAAACCAAGAAAGTCGGGGCAGAAACAGGGGTTTGGTAAGTTGATTATCAACGAGAGGCAAGGTCATATGGGAAGGGGAGTGGATTCTGACAACACATCAACATCAAAGGAAGATGGGTTGATTTCGGATTTTAAAAGATGGAAAGGAGAATGCTCAAGGAAAGAAGCTCAAAAGGAGGGGGAGAGTCAGGGATGTCAGATTTCAAAAAGTATATCCTTGGATGAACCACAAAAAGAACATTTGGACTCCATGGAGAAGGGCGGTGGGCAGAATGGGCTGAGTGGGAATAACGATATTGGGCCTCAGGAAATTTTTATTTCCAAAAGTCAGTCTTTGGAAGGGCCCCTAAAGGAGTATTTAGAGAATATTGAGCAGGCCTTTATAAGGGCGAAATTCAGAAAAAGAAGTGGAAACTTTTTAGTTGCAAATCATATTAGCCCATTGGAGAGGCCCAGTCACAACAAGTCTGTTTCTATAGTCCAGGAGACCAGAGCCTCTAATGAAGAGGAAGAGAAGAACAAAGTCCAGGTGGCCTCTGGTAACTTTGGAACAGAGGAAGAAATGGAGAGCAGCAATTTCAACTCCATACCGGCAACTACGGAGGAAGGGGAAGTGGAGAGCGAACCTATTTATTCGAAAGTGAGGAAAAGTCAGAAACGTTGCAACAAAGTTTCGAAACTGAATCGGAACAAGTTTAGAGGCGTAGGGAACAGAGGTGAGGAGAATTTTCACAAAGAAGTCTGGGATGTGGATGAGGAAGTCATCAAAGTGATGGAAATGGGAGCTCAGCTGGGTATTAATTTCAATGGGAAAGAAAGGGAGATGGCAGATTTTTTAAAGAGTAGAGAGAACCAGGATCTTGACCGTGAAGGTCAGAATGGAAGACAGTAATTCTGTCTTGTTGCTGTTCGTGGGATTCTTCTCTTTTTAATGTTAGTAGTCTCATGGAATATAAGAGGTTTGGGGAGGAAGGAGAAGAGGAGGGTGGTGAGGAATTTGGTTAGGAATTCTAAACCCATGATCCTTTTCTTACAAGAAACTAAACTTGGAGCTTTTGACAGGAGTATTGTGAATTCTTTGGGAGGGGATTGGCTTACAAGAGGTATGGGAGTGGAGGCTCAAGGGTCGGCTGGTGGTGTGATCACTATGTGGAATGAGGACCTTTTTGCTGTCAAGGCCTGCATCAACAATCAAAGGTGTATCATGATAGCCGGTGAGTTCTTAAAAATTAAAAAATTTATGGTTTTTTGCAATGTGTATGCTGCTAATGTGGAGAAGGATAGGAAGGACTTATGGGATTTTATTATTCAAGCTCAAATGTCGTTTCCGTATCCTTGGTGCATTGGGGGGGATTTTAATACGGTGCTTAATTCCTTCGAAAGGAGAGGTCGGTCTTGTGATATGGTTTCCATGAGGAATTTTAATGATTTTATTCTCAAGGCTAGAGTTGTTGATTTTCCTCTTAGAGGGTCTAGCTTCACTTGGTCGAACAATAGGGAGAAGGCTTCATGGGCTCGTTTGGATAGGTTTTTGATTTCTCCTATTGTTTTCAATTGGTTTCCGAATTTGATTCAGTCCGCTTTCCCTAGAAGTGTCTCCGATCATAACGCGATTTCTCTTGGGGAACCAAAGGAGGATTGGGGTCCAAGTCCGTTTAAGTTTTATAATAGTTGGTTGGAGGACAAGGAGTTAATGGAGCTGGCTGTGAAGGGTTGGAAGGATTGTAATCGGTTTGGCTGCAGTGGTGATGTTTTGGCCACTAAACTTAAGGCTGTTAAGGGGGCTATTAAACGGTTTTTACCTTCAAAAAAGAGGGGGGATTTTTCTCTGAAGATTTTTGAAAACCGGCTGCAAGTGGTGGACAAAAAAGCTGTTTTGGAAGGGTGGACTGATTTATTGAGGCAAGAGAGAGTGGCTATTTTGGGTGAAATGTGGAAGGGTATTAGATTGGAGGAGCAAAAGTGGTGGCAAAAATCTAGAGTGTTGTGGCTTAAGGAGGGGGACAAAAATACCAAGTTTTTCCATAGTATGGCTAAGGGGAGAAGAAGAGTGAATTTCATTGGGAATATTAATAGTGGAGGAAGAAAAGTAACGAATCCAGTTGAGGTCAAAGTAGAGATTGCAGAATTTTTTAAGAACCACTTTAAGAATACTTTGAGCAACAGACCGGACATAGGAAGTTTGGATCTAAAAAGGCTGTCAGAGCAGGAAAGGTTGGTTCTGGAAAAACCGTTTTGCAAGGAGGAAATTCGTGAAGCGATTAGCGGGTGCAATGGAAACAAAGCGCCAGGTCCCGACGGTATGAACTTAAACTTTATCAAAGCTAATTGGGGAGTTATAGAAGATGATTTTTGGAGGTTTATTAATGAATTTTATCATGATGGTTCCATTGTTAAATTTCTTAACAACACTTTTATTACTCTTATTCCCAAGTGTCGGAATCCCGAATCAGTGAAAGATTTTAGACCCATAAGCTTGGTGAACTCTCTTTACAAAGTGCTTTCTAAGGTCTTGGCAAACCGATTGAAGTTTGTGATGGGTTCTATTATAGGAGAGACTCAGATGGCATTTGTTAAAAACCGTCAGATTATGGACAGTTTTATCATAGCTGAGGAGGTGATACACTCTTGGAGGAAGGATTCGGAGGGTGGCCTTATCATTAAGCTTGACTTCGAAAAAGCTTATGATAGTATTGATCATGGTTTTGTGAATTCTATGATGGGGAAAATGGGGTTTGGGGATAGGTGGAGAATGTGGATGGTGAGTTGTATTACTTCTCCCAGGATGTCTGTTCTTGTGAATGGTAGTCCGTCGTCGCAGTTTGGGGTTGAACGGGGATTAAGGCAAGGGGATCCCTTGTCCCCTTTTTTGTTCAATATTGCAAGTGAGGGCCTTAGTTGTTTACTTAGGAAAGCGACGGATTTGGGCATGTTAAGGGGTATGGTGTATGGGGAGAATACAGTTCATTTGACTCACTTACAATTCGCGGACGACACTATTTTGTTCCTCAAGCCTTCTATTGATTATGTTCGTAATGCTAGGAGGATTCTTAGAGTTTTCGAGATGGTTTCCGGTCTTCAAATAAATTTCCATAAATCGTGTATTGTGAAAGTGGGAAAGAAGGGATCCAGTAGTGAGGAGTGGGCAAAGGCCTTTAGGTGCAAAAGGGGGGTTTTCCCTATTCTGTATCTTGGCTTTCCTCTTGGAGCAAGACCTAGGGTTAAATCTTTTTGGGATCAATTAGTGGGCCGGATGGAGAATAGGCTTGCTCCTTGGAAGAGGAGATTTTTAAACAAAGGGGGCCGTTTGGTTCTTATCAAATCAGTGTTGTCGAGCATTCCGAACTATTATTTGGCGGTCTTTAATTTGCCCATTGGAGTTGCGAAAAGTATGGAAAAAATCCAACGTTCTTTCTTTTGGGGCGACGAAATCGTCAAGAGGAAAATTCATGCCGTTGATTGGAGCACGATTTGTCGTAGTAGGAAAAATGGGGGTTTGGGAATAGGGAGAATGAAGGACAAGAACAATAGTTTGCTTGCAAAATGGGTTTGGAGGTTTGGAAATGAGGAGTTTATGTTATGGAGGAGGGTTTTGTGTGCTAAGTATGGTATCCGAACGGAGGCGATAATGTGGGATTGGGTGTCTAGTTCGAGCTCTAACTTTGTGATGGCTGTCAACAGCCTTTTTGCCTCAAATTCCTCAACGGAATTTATTCTTAAAAATGGCTTGAAAATTGTTTTAGGAGATGGAAGGAGGGTTGATTTTTGGAAAGAGTTAGGTGGGGAAAATCTGTCTCTCAAGACCATTTTTCCTAGGATTTTTGCTCTTTCCTCCAAGAAGGAAGGTACGGTGGAGTCCTATGGTTTTTGGCAAGATCGGGTTTGGAAGTGGAATGTGCCTATGAGAAGACAGGTTTTTGATTGGGAAAAGGATCAATGGGAGGCTTTCCTTTGCAAGCTTGAAAATTTCAATCCTCGTAAATACGTTGCGGATGCTCTTGCTTGGTCTTTTTGCTCTAATGGGACCTTCTCAGTGAGCTCGTTTCGCCGTTGTCTCGAGGATTCTGTGGTGGAACCTGGTATGGTTGATCCCTCTTTGATTTGGCAAAGGATTTGCCCTACTAAAGTGGAGATTTTTACTTGGCAATTATTAAGAGGTAGAATCATGGTTAGAAAGGTGATGGAAAAGTTTGGTTTCTCTCCTAATTCGTCTCTTGAGTGTCCTCTTTGCAAAAGAGAAGAGGAGACAATTGACCACTTGTTCCTTCATTGCAAAATGACTGCCGAAATCTGGACTGTTTGCATGAATTGGTGGGGTGTGTCCTGGTGTGCCAACCGTTCTCTTTCTCAATGGGTTATAGGGTGGTTTGGTTTATGTCCAAATTTAAAACAAGAAAGAGCCTGGAACACTCTTTTTTTCGCAATCATTTGGACTGTCTGGGAGTATAGAAACCATATGGTTTTCAGGGATAAAGAGCTTGGTTTTGCCCAAGTCATTGATACCATCAAGCTTAGAGTTGCCTGGTGGTTCAAGTACCATAAGGAAGGATGCTCTGATGCAATTAATATTATGGTGCAGAATGTGGCTGAAAGATGTCTCGCGTCGAAGCCTAAGAAGTTTGTTTCGGCTGTTGGTTGGACCCCCCCTTTGCAAGGGGTGTTGAATTTTAATGTGGATGGGTCAGCTAGGGGAAATCCTGGTGATGCGGGTATTGGCGGAGTTTTGAGAGATTTCGAAGGTAAGGTTCTTGGTTCCTTTTCCAAATATGTGGGATGCACGGATGCTATTACTGCTGAAATTCTAGCGATCCATCAGGCTTGTTTTCTGTGTGTTAACTCGCCTGCTATGGTTGGAAAGAAGGTTAAAATTATTAGCGATTCCAGTATGGCTGTCTCTTGGGTTAATGGTTCGGATTTCGGAAGTATGAGTCATGTGAATTACATTTTGGACATTCGCAACTTTCTGAGTTCTTTGGGTTGTGCTGCTGTCATTTTCAACCATAGATCCAGCAATTGCTTCGCAGATTCTTTGGCTAAGAAAGGTTCGAATAGGGAGGGTGATACGATTACGTGGGAGGTTGATTGACTTTCCGCCCCGTTTTTCTCTGTTTTTTCTCTGTTTTGTTTGGGCTGTTTGTGTGCCTCTTGTTCTGGTTTGTTTTGCTTTGTGGTGCCTGTTTTTGGGTCGCTTGGGGTTGTGTTTTTGCGTTTTTGGTTTTCTGTTGTGGGTTGTAGCCCTGTTTGGGTGGTTTGTTCTTGGCTGTTTTGCCTTCTATCAATAAATTTCAGCTGTTCAAAAAAAGTTAATTGGAGACCGTTGTATTCGATACCATGAAAATTCATTTCGATGATTGTGTGTATACGTATGTGCCTTTCTCTATTATTGTTAATGTCATTTAAAAGAAAAAACTCAATGGCTTGTGTACATGGATTCCTTTTGAGTTCTCTATCATTTCTTGCTTGCTTGCAGGAAACATACATGGGGCGTATTGCAACCTGTTTGGCTGCAGATTTTTCTTTAACGATGTAATCATTTCTTAGATGTATATTAGGGTTCTATTCTAAAATAACTCAATTTGACTAAGTGCAGATGGTGTTATAATCAATATGGTTGTTGGGGGTGAAGTGGTAACTCTTAAAAGTATTTAGGAAAGCAGCAACCTTGTCATAGCCGAAATGCCCATAAATGTGAGTTTTGCTTGCTTTGTATTTCTTCTATCTTTAAATTAGAATACAGTAGGACGACATAGCATTTGACATCTATGAATATGAAGGCCAAACATGTTGCTTTTGTCAAAGCAATGAGGAATCCTTTTACTCTTTTTCTGTTATTCACTTGTTATTTAATTCAATGAATATAGCTGCACGTATACAAAAAAATGTTTTGTTGTTTATTTGAAGTCCTGTTGATGGTATTTTGGAAACTTTCTTTTTCTAATTAACATGCTGTTGTCCCTACATTACCTCTTTTGGTTATAAGATTAACTTGAAATGGTGGCATGTTACAGGCTTTTGAAATTCTGTAATAGCAATAGTCATCAGCAATGTCAAACGATACATAAGAGGACTTGATTGCGTGCATGTGATCCAGATTCAATGTTGCTAAAACTAGGTTCTGTGGAAACCTCTTACATTAAATTTAGATTTTTGTTGTTTTGCAGATTCAGATTTCCAATATTTCTTGGTATTATTCCTGTGAATTTATTAACTTCTAAAGATATGATAAGAACCTCCCTGCATTACCATAAAGTTGATGGAATTGAACCTTTATAAATTTATAAGGGAGAATCGCAAATACCCCCCCGACTTTTAACCAAATGGCAAATCAAACCCTCTGGTTTGAACAATCAGCAAACAACCCCCTACCGTTAAGAACCCTTGCATTTTTTTCTGCATGTAGGGGGTTATTTGCTGATTGTTCAAATTTGTAGGGGGTTGTTTGCTGATTGTTCAAACCAAAGGGTTTGATTTGCCATTAGCTTAAAAGTCGGGGGGGTATTTGCGATTCTCCCAATTTATAACTTTATCTTTTAAAAAAAAAAAAAATTATAACTTTATGATAAAGAAATATCAATCAAGTCTCCCACAGTGTCTGCATTATTGAACCAAGGCAGATAAACTTTTCCCCACTTAGTAGATTGATTGATTGATTCCGGTCCTAAATTAGCCAACTCGTTGTAGGGTTAATTTTTCCACTAAAAGAAAGACTTATAATTGAAAAACAGTGTCTAAGCTTCATTCATTGTAATAAACTAATACTTATATGTATAAAAAAATTAAACCATAATTTGTTAGAAGCTGTTCAGATAAGCCTTACAACGAGAGGAGAAGTGATTATGTATACATGAGTGATGAGTCCTTTATTAATTTTTTGTTTGCCCGTCCTTGTCCTTCTCCTCACTAGTTATTTACTCACTAGTCACTATCATGCATGGTTATAGTGAGTAAATAATTTTCCTTTATCGAAAGAGAGGATAAGGAAATTAAAGCTAAGATCCAGCATCCCAGAAAGTTAGAAATTCTGCTTTATGAATTATTGAAGCCTTTTAATTAGCCAACTCATTAATTCACCATTAAAGGAAAGTCTTTTATTTGAAAAACAGTGCCTAGACTCCATACAATAATTGAAGGTCCCTATTTGGGTAGTCGAAGACTGTGTCATGAATTAATTAACTTCCAAATTCATGAACATGTCAACTTTAACGAAAACAGGAACTGGCATTATTAAGGAAAACACTAGAAAAGTGATTGAATAATGAGCTAGAATAATTAACTGCCAAATTAAATGTCACTGAATCCTTGTCACCAAAAAGTTTTGAAATGCCAAAATCACTCACATGTACAGTCAAATCTTCGGTTAGCATTACATTGCTGGGTTTTAAATCACAATAGAATAGATTATAGGGGATTTCGAAGTAATTTATAACTATGAGACAGACTTATTCCAATGCTGATGCACTATATATGTCTATCATTATGTTCAATCTTTCTATTATATCCAGAAAATGTTCATGAGAATTCAACCATTTCTCAAAACCATATCCTATGGCAAAAATTGAGCTAGCTATCTTAACAACTTCTACTTTTTTGCTTGTTAACGTTCCTGTGTTAATTTCCACTTCATTCTCTATCAGGAATTAATTTCTCTTTGTAGTCTGTTCAGAGTTCAGACACATTGAAAAACAATATAAAATCTCAACCTCACATCTCTAAGCTTATTGACATTCAAGCTGATACATAAAAAGTCAATAGTTATAACTAAAAGGTTCAAAGAGCTTCACTATTAGCTGCAGTTTAGATGCAATAATGGAAACACAACAAAATACAGGATTCAAGTACTTGACACACTCTTTTGAAACTTGGTTTTGATATTTTCAAGTGCTCCAAGGACGTCGGTTATGTCAAGCCTATTTTCAGGCAATTCCACAGTGCAATCCACAGCCACTTGTAGAATGGATAAAATACAATCCCTTTTAGCATAAAAATTTTCTTCTCCTAGCAAATTAACATCTGTTACCTCAGTTACCGAATGAGGTAATGCATCTTTTATCCAGCATCCCAAGCTTAATTGTTCCTCAAACATGTTGTCTGTGGGTTTCTTTCTTGTAAATGTTTCCATCATTAAAATGCCAAAGCTGTACACATCACCTCGTGTAGAAACAATTCCTATTGATCCATACTCTACAATCAAGTTCATAGTTAGGACATGAGACATCTATTTGAAACAGAATATAGATCATAATAAACTACAAATATGTACCTGGTGCCATATATCCAATGGTAGCCAATGTGTGGGTTTGAGCCATAGAATCCTCTTCACCTAAGAGTTTGGCGATGCCGAAATCACATACACGAGCAACCATATCTTCACCCAGCAAAATGTTGTTAGGCTTTAGATCACAATGTACAATAGGTGTTCCATAACCATGATGGAGATATTCCAGTGCGGATGCCACATCGATCATTATGTTCAGTCTTTGTAGGATATCAAAACAATAGTTGTGAGAATACAACCACTTTTCTAAGCTTCCATTAGCCATGTATTCCAGTACCAAGGCTTTGAAATCAATGTTATTAGAGCAACTGCTGATAATTTTGACAAGATTTCGATGACGGATTTTGCTCATTACTTCACATTCATCATTAAAACTCCTTAATGCCCTCTCTACTTGCAAATTGAAAACCTTCACTGCTACAGTCGTTCCATCAAAGAGTTTTCCTTTGTACACTGAACCAAAGCCACCAGTACCAACTAGACTGCTTTCATCAAATCCATTCGTTGCATGTTCAAGTTCTTGATAGGAAATCCTTCTCCATGTTGATAAAGCTGGCATGTCTTCTTTATCCAATGGTTTGGATTTTTTCTTTTGGCATCTAAACAAAAGAAATATAAGTGATAACACAAGTACTGTCGATGCAATTGCTGATAATATGTATATAATTGGTTTCGAAACACTTCTCGATTTGGATCCTTGACGTGAGCTAGTTTTGCATTGGGGGACTTGAAATCGTGGAGCACCACAAAGTTTATTGTTACCCAAAAATGATCCAGCTGACAAGTTTGCAAAAGATCCTCCAGTAGGAATTTCCCCTTCTAGTCTGTTGAAAGACACATTCATACCTTTGAGATAACGTAGTTTCTCAATAGACTTCGGAATTGATCCAGAGAGGTTATTACTAGATAAATCCAAGCTTTCCAAGCTAATCAAGTTTCCAAACGATTCAGGGATTGAGCCTTCTAATTTGTTTTGTGCTATGGAGAATTTTATGAGGCTTTGGAGGCCTCCAATGCTGCTAGGAATATCACCTGATAATTCATTTCCCGATAAGTCTATTTCAGATACAACTTTTAAATTTCCAATACCTAGTGGTAGGTGTCCGCCGAGTGAATTTGTTGATAAGTTCAATTTCAAAATATCTTTCAGGCTCCATAGCGATGCAGGTATTGTAGAAGTGAAACTGTTGGAATCAAGGTATAAAACTCGCAGTGAAGTAATATCACCCAAACATGCCGATATAGGTCCAGAGAGCTTGTTACCACTCAAGTATAGTTCACCTAAGTTTCTTAAATGACAAACTTCATTTGGAATGGAGCCTTGGAATATATTGCCATCAAGATACAATACTTGAAGCATTCTCATTTTTCCAATTGCAGATGGAACAGATCCGGTCAACTCATTGTATTCTAGGTCTAAGGTTGTCAAGTTTCTTAAGTTGCCAACTTCTTGGGGAATGCTACCCTTAAGTTTGCAGCCACCTACCCAAAACTCTTGAAGAGTAGTGGAGAGATTTCCTATAGAAACCGGAAGTGTGCTACTCAATGGATTATTGCCTAAATGTAATACTCTCAAAAATTTGCAGTTTGCCAAAGAAGAAATAAAGTTCATGAGTTCTTGAGTTGATGATTGTGCGGTCAATTGATTTGAGTCTAGGCTGAGGTATTCTAGATTTCTTAGATTACCAAATGTTGTGGGAATAGGTCCAGATAATGAGTTTGAGGTGAGGTCTAGGACGGTGAGCTGAGAAGCATTGGAGATAGAGTCCGGGATTGTGCCATTGAGTTCATTAATCCATAGGAAAACATATTTAAGATTAACCCCAAGGCCAATGGTTGAGGGAATGGGGCCAGAGAGGTGGTTCCTAGCTATTCCCATGACCTCTAGTGTTGAGATATTGAAGACCGTAGATGGGATGAGGCCTGTTAAACGGTTACCAGTGAGACTCAACCAATTTAGATCCTGAAGATTGCCAATCTCAGATGGTACTGAACCTGTCACATTAAAAAGAGAAAAATAAAAACAAATGAACCCACCGATTCCGATCACCAACAGGCAACAACCTTATCTAAACAAAACCAAAATGAACCCAATCTTTATCATTCATTCAATTGTTTAGACAAAAATATCACTATATTATATTTGGTGTGAAATTTTCATAAAAGAATGCAAGCTAGAAAATCCTAGATTAAAGAAAACAAGCCTTCATCAAAGTAAAATGTCTCAATCAAATGAAAAATATATATATATATATATTGGACTGAGTTTTTTGTGACTTTGGTTCTTTCAATCGAAAATACATTCCAAAAATGACACAAACGATTAATTGTCTGTATGCATATTTTATAGACAGAAAGTAAGGAAATATCAATCCCGACCCTTTTTAAAAAATGACCCATTTATACTTTGACCCCTTATTATTATTATTTTTGGTCTATGAATTACCTCTCTTACAACTTTACAAGCCTATATAAAACTGAAAAAGAAAACAAAAATAGATTAACAATCTTTAGATATTTTGATTTTTGACAACTATTAAACTATATGTACAAGATGAGTATAATAATTTATGAGGCAATTACTAGATGGGTGGCTCACCCAGAATAATTCTTGACACACCAATTTACTTCCCCACACACCAATAAAAAAATTAAAATTTAATAATTTACTCTGTACGAGATTAAACTTAAATAAGTACTAACCATTTTAATTAAATCATTAATTTTTCTTCAAAACCAGACAAAATTAAATTTGGGTGAAGAATCCTCAATCAAACTCTGAAAATTTTGTTTTTATTTGAAGTTTAGTAGCATTACTCTTCTGAACTGCTAAAATTTTGGCTGAAGATTAGTGGTATTACGAACATGTCACGGAAGAATACCCACCTACACTTTTTGTGCATATGGCAAAAGATTTCAATAGGCAGCATAAAATACGTGAATATATGAAAGTTATTTTTTTCTTTTTTATGTCCATCGTAGGAGAACTATGGAGATGGACCGGATCTTCAACGATCCAGATCTCTATAGACGGAGATTTGATCTCCTTTTATGGAGATCATATATGTCCATCAGTTATCGCCTTAGATGTAGGACACTTTTCTTTTCGGAATTATTTTTTTTAGAGTTTTTTTTTTTCAGCAAGATTTCTTCCTTTTAATTTGTTTAGGAATCAAGTTTAGGTTTAGGAAATAAATCAAAATTACATTTCCTTGTAAGATTTGATATTTTCTTGACAAAAAGGAGAATTCAGGTTTGTTTTATTTTCAATTTAAGCAGGAGTTAGAATAATTATTTGTAACTTTTGATTGATATTAATAAAATGGTTTCTTTGGAACAAAATTCTTGTTATGGATTCGATAGTAGTCGTGGATTTGACTAACTTATCACTTTCGCTTCGTCATCATCTGACTGACATAAAAAAGAAAAAAAAAACGTAAACTAGATTGGTGGAGATACATATCCCTATCAACCACAATAGAGATCGACCATAATACAATAGAGATCGACCATAATGGAGATCTGGTGATATGAATCTGAAGAGAATATAGGTGACAGCAGTCTTATACATGTGAATGGCATTCACATTCAACTGTGACCTATAGCAATCCAAATATCAACTCTCCCCAACTGACATCAGCCGACAACAGAATATTGCCATGTCAGCAAGTTAGTTACAAAGTTGTTAGAGCACATGTTTTGTGCTCCTCAACATTTCTGATTATTCACAGACCCTGTACATATAAATATATATATACAGGTCTTTTAATAGAGGATCATCATTCAATTCATTCTTAATAATATCTCGGTTTTCCTCTCTTCAATTTCATCTTTGTTTACTCTGTATTCTTCTCCAGTTCTTGCTTTTATTCACATGGTATCGGAGTAACATTGACTAACTGTCAAATGAAGAGTTCATGTACAAGTTCAGTCAATCGATTAGGTATTGGTGGTGAAAACAACAATGGTGATTCATCAAAGCAAAAGTCACCAACAAATCTCAATTTCAAGCTTCCAATCAAGCTTGATCGTAACAACTATAACTTCTGGAAACTTCAAGTTCTTGTTGCTGTTCGTGTGTTCGATTTAGAAGACTTTGTGCTAAATCCTAGCAAATGTCCTCCTAAATATGTTCAACATTGTCCTGATAAATCTGAGAAGGCTGTTCAATTGTTGAATGAAGAACATCTAGTCTGGAAGAAGACAGATCAACTTCTCGTTTGTTGGCTCTTCTCAACACTAAGCGAGTCAGTTTTTGGCCAAGTTACTCATTGTACAATAGTCTATGACATCTGGAAGACTCTCGAAAATCTTTTTGCTCAACAATCCAAAGTCAGAGCTCTTTAATTAAGACATGAAATCCAAAATACAAAGAAAGGCAATCTCTCTATTAGTGAGTATGTTTTGAAGATGAAGACTATGAGTGAAAGTCTTGCTGCAATAGGTCAGTCTTTGTCAGAAGAAGAGTTAATTTCTCAAATCCTTGGTGGAGTTGGACTCGAATACGATGCAGTTGTTGTAACAATCAGAGCCAGACAAGGACAAATCTCAGTTGAAGAAGCTTAATTCCTTCTAATGAGCTATGAGAGCAGACTAGCTCAACACCATACAGTTGTGACACTTGATTTTAGAAAAGCATAGGCACACTGCTCAAACTTATATGAGAGGTAGATCAAGGGGTTAAGATTTAAGAGGCAGAGGATATGGTCGAAATAGAGGAGGATCAAGATTTGTCTATCAATTGTGTGGAAAAACAGGCCATGCGGTCTCTTCCTGCTTCAAAAGGTTTGATCAATTGTTTCAAGGGCTCATCATGCAAACTATACAACAATCACAACATGGAAATAGCCGTGGACAGACCTACATTGGAGCTGGTCAATCTAGCAACAATGTGAGCAACAACAACTTTTAAGCTCACACCGGACAACTTGGCTCAGGCCTCATCCCAAACAGCTTAATTAGCAACACAAGCCTTGGTGCTTTCATTGCTACACCAAACATTGTCATGGATCCTTCGTGGTATATGGACAGTGGAGCTAGCAATCATATAACTTTTGATGCTCAAAACATCTCTTAGAGGTCTGATTACACAGGAAATGACAAGCTGATAGTAGGTAATGGTGCTAAATTCAACATTTCACATGTTGGTTCTTCTGTTATTTCCTCACACACCATACCACAAACACCTCTATTCCTAAATAACATACTGCATGTTCCTTCCATAACAAAGAACCTCTTGAGTATCTCACAAATTACAAAAGATAACGACGTAATTGTAGAGTTTAACTCTGAATTTTGTGTGATTAAGGACATGAAAACGAGGAAAGTGCTCTTGCAAGGGGCCTAAAAAATGGCCTGTATCAGCTGGACATTTCCATGGCTGCTAAAGAGTCAAGTTTTTTAAGGCTTCAAGCTTTTCTTGCATCAAATAATGTTGTGTCAAATAAATGTCAAGGTTATAATTCAGTTAACTCCTTGTGTTTCAGTTCAGAGTTCAATTGTACTCATTGTAGTTCTAAGAATGGTGGTAAAGTGGCTGCAACTAGTGTATCACAACATTCCTCTTTATCACCCAGTCAAGTGTGTCACATATATAATACAAATTCTTGCATTTACTCCCTATCTATTACTCATGATTCTGAATTGCGCACATGGCACAACAAGTCAGGACATCCCTATTTTTCCATTGTCAAACGTGTCCTAGGAGAACTACAACTACCACACTCATCTAAATCTTCCCCTGAATTCTGTAATGCTTGTCAATGTGGGAAAGTTCACCATATTTCTTTTAGCCCATTCAAATCCGTTTATCATGCTCCTTTAGAAATGGTCTTTACTGATGTATGGGGACCTTCTCCACATAACTCAAGTCAAGGATTCAAGTACTATGTACATTTTATTGATGTCTATTCAAGATACACTTGGATATATCCTCTCACTCTTAAGTCTCAACTAAAGGATATGTTTTCTCTTTTTCAGAAACATGTTGAGCTAGCATTTGATAGGAAGATTAAGTGTGTACAAAGTGATTGGGGAGGTGAATACCGGCCCTTAGCCAAACATCTAGAGTAGTTGAGAATAGGTTTTAGGCATCCTTGTCCTCACACCCACCAACAAAATGGGTCTGCTGAACGCAAGCATAGACACATTGTAGAGGTAGGACTCACTCTTCTTGCACAAGCCAAAGTGCCATTAACCTTTTGGTGGGAAGCTTTGCACACTGCTGTTTCCATCATCAATCGGTTACCAACCTCTCTTCTTAATCACCTCTCTCCTTTTTAGCTACTTTTTAAACACAGTCCAGATTACAAGTTTTTCAAATCCTTTGGGTGTGCATGCTTTCCTTTTCTACGTCCTTACAATAAACATAAGTTTGATTTCCATTCTATCAAGTGTTTATTCCTTGGCTATAGTGACACACACAAAGGTTATAAATGTTTACATCCGAGTGGTAGGATTTATATCTCTCGAAATGTCATTTTTAATGAGTTAACTTTCCTCATAACACTTTTTTTCCCTCTTATTCCTCTACTGTACAATCTCAGTCCAGCTTACCACTTTCTATAGTATCAACTGCAAGAATGCTTTTGTCAAATACCAAAGCTACGTCAAACCATAAATCAAACCATACATCAAACCATATCTCTAATAGCTCAAAATCCTTGTCTTCTGATCTTTCTCAATTGCATGTTGTCCCTTTTCACATCAGTATTCCCATCTCACCACTACATAAGCATGTTATCAAGGCCCCTGTTGTTCCAATTTTCTAACAGCCCTCACATCCCATGCAAACAAGATCAAAAGCTGGTAGGCTGCAGCCTATTGTTTTAGCATTTGAGGCGCTCTCAAATGAACCATCATCCATCTCTGAAGCCCTTTCAGATCCCAACTGGAAAGCTACAATGGATGATGAGTTTAAGGCTCTTGAAAGGAATCATACATGGATTCTTGTTCCAAAGGAGGATGACATGAACATTGTTGGAAACAAATGGGTTTATAGAGTGAAATATAATCAAGATGGTTCAGTTCAAAGGCACAAGGCTCAGTTTGTGGCAAAAGGTTTTCATCAAACAGTCGGAATTGATTTCATGGACATGTTTAGTCCAGTGGTGAAGTCTTCGACCATTAGAGTGATTCTTTCTCTTGTGGCAGTATTCAATTGGAACCTTAGACAACTTGACATCAATAATGCGTTTCTCAATGGAGAACTACAAGAGACAGTCTTCATGAAGCAACCGGAAGGTTATGTGAACACTGCTCATCCAACTCATGTGTGTTGACTGGTGAAGTCATTGTATGGGCTTAAACAAGCTCCAAGAGCTTGGTTTGAGAAGCTACGACATGCCTTAAGAACTTGGGGCTTTGTCAACTCACGAGCAAATACCTCATTGTTCGTCTTTAAGAAGGATTCAGTTATGCTATTGTTATTGGTTTACGTTGATGATATATTGTTGACTGGAAATAACAAGGAAATGATAGATATAGCAGTGAAAGATCTGCATAAAATGTTTTCCTTAAAAGATTTGGGAGAGCTTAGCTACTTCCTTGGTCTTGAGGCAACAAAAATTGATGGTGTAATCTATCTTGCTCAGAAAAAGTATGCAACTGATCTTTTGAGGAGGACAAAGCTGTTTGAATGTACTTCTTGTCATACTCCTATGTGCACAGGTGCTAAGCTCACAAAAAGTGATGGTGATCCATTTTCAGAACCTTCAACTTATAGAAGTACAGTGGGTGTGTTGTAATACTTTACTCTAACCAGGCCAGACATTTCTTTTGCTGTCAACAGATTAAGCCAGTATTTGGCTGCTCCTACTATTACACACTGGCAAGCTTGTAAACGGGTGTTGCGTTACATCAAGGGAACCATTGATCTTGGTCTTCAATTCAAGGCATCACAACATCCTCAGTTTCTGTCCCTAGAAGGTTTTTCAGATGCAAATTGGGCAAGCAATTTGGATGACCGTAAGTCCACTAGTGGTTAGTGTGTGTATCTCGGTGGAAATCTTGTGTCTTGGAGCTTTAGGAAACAAAAGGTTATAGCTCGATCGAGCTGTGAAGCTGAGTACAGATTATTAGCTCAAGCTACTACTGAGGTATCCTAGTTAAAGGCCTTGTTGACAGAAATTGGTGTTAGTCTACATAAACCACCAATTCTGTGGTGTGACAACACAGGCGTATGCTCCTTAGCCAAAAATCCTGTATTTCACTCTAGAACCAAACACATTGAATTGGATTTACATTTTGTCAGAGATAAGATTGAAATGAAGGAGCTGGATGTTAGGTATATTCCCACTGCAGATCAAAGATTTGCTCACTAAACCCCTTGGAATTAGTAGATTCGTCATTCTGAGAAGCAAACTAGTCTTTGCATCTACCACGTCTAGTTTGAGGGGGGATGTTAGATATCATCAAGCCAATATACATCAGCTGGGTGATATGAACTCTGAAGAGAATATAGGTGACGGTAGTCTTATACATGTGAATGGCATTCACATTCAACTGTGACTTATAGCAGTCCAAATATCAACTCTCCCCAGCTGACATCAGCTGACAACAGAATATTGTCATGTCAGCAAGTTAGTTACAAAGTTGTTAGAGCACACGTTTTGTGCTCCTCAACATTTCTGATTATTCACAGACCCTGTACATATATATATATATATATACAGGTCTTGTAAGAGAGGATCATCATTCAATTCATTCTTAATAATATCTCAATTTTCTCTCTTCAATTATGTTTACTCTGTATTCTTCTCCAGTTCTTGCTTTTATTCACAAGATTGATCTTTATCGTGGTCGATGGAGATCTGGGCGTGGGGATCCAGATATCTCCACAAATGGGCTAGTTTTTTTATTTATTTTTTATTTTTTATTTTTTATTATTTAATAATTTGACCTCCACCGTCCATCTCTAAGATAGAGAGATGGATGGTAGAGATCAATCTATCAATGTTTTTTAGAAAAAAAAAAAAAAACTTTTTTATTTGTAAATATTTCTAATAAATATATCTCTACCATCCATCTACGAGATGGACAGTGGAGATTTTAAATATATTATAATTTTTTAAATATTTTATTAATTTTTTCAAGAAAATATGCTTGAAATGACAAGAATACCCTTATTTTTACAGTCAAACTTGGTCAATGGTTATGTTTGGTAAAGTTTGACTAACGATAGTTGGACAGACGAGGTCTGTGTCACTTAACGATAAAGTTGTTTCCGTAGGTAAACGAGCAAACCTTAGAGAGCGTTGGTGTAATTTGCTTTAAATATGGATAGTAGAGGCAGAAACATGAAAAGTGGAAATAAAATCCGTTTGATAATTCCAAACTGCAATATAAGAGGTCTAAGTGTCTGTTTGGGAGAGCTTGTCTACTGGCTAAAATGGTTTTTTTAATTAAAAAAGCTCTTTTCAAATTTTTTTTTTGTATCATTTGGTTGTCACCCAGTAGAGCTTTTAGATGATTAGAAAGTTGTTTTACGTCTACTTGGAAAAACCCAAATTTAAAGCTTTTCCAAGTAGATCTTTTGGAGTTTTTTTAATAACACTAAAATCTCCAGTATAACCCTATAATTTAATATTTGCTAGAGTATTTTGGTAATTCTATCATTAAAAAAGCTCTATTTTAATTGACAACCAAAAGACCAACGACTTTTATTTAAAATCTCTACCTCTAAAAGATCTACTTCTAAAAGATCTATTGCAAAAAGATCTACTTGAGAAGCTCTTCCAAACGTACTCTAAATCCATGAACTGTCAGAACACCAATAATTCTCATAACCAGAGAAGTGAAAAGAGATATTCAATGTTGGATTTGTAGAAAGATTAGACACTTTCAGCGTCAATGTAGAGCACCCAAGAAAGATAGTGATGGCAAGAGCAGTGTGAATGTTGTTTAAGAAGAATCAGATGGAATTCTTAATAGTTTTGAATAGAGCAGAACAAAATCATGGGTGCTTGATTCGGAGGCGTCATTTCATGCTACTTCAAGCATAGAATTACTTAGGAATTATGTCACGAGTAATTTGGGTAAATTGTATTTCATTGGTAACCAGGCGTGCAAGATTTTTGGTAAATAAGAGGTGCAAATCAAGATGAATGATTTCGCTTGGAATGGATAATGTAAGACACGTACCCAGCTTGAGGAATTATCTGATTTCGATTCTGCAGTTGGCAAAAGATAGTTATGTGACAACTTGGAAGACTTCTAAGGGAGTTATGACTGTTTCCATTACAATTGCTGAAGAAAATCTGAATTTGTGGCTCCAAAAGCTTGGGCACATGAGTAAAAGAAGCATTTGAATGAGAAGCTGTCATGTTTGAAGTTAGTTGAAGATGAAGATGGTGTTGATGTTTAAGATGGACATGGATTTTGATGGTGTTGAAGATAAAGATGAAGCTTGATGATGGAGTTTTCATTTTCATTTTAAATTAATTTAATTGTTTTTAATAAATAAATAAATAATAAATAATTATATTCTACGTGACGTTAAGGAAAAATAATAAATGATTAAAGTATGTTTGTGTCAAATTTCTTAAATTTAGTTACATTTTTCTTAAAGATAAAAATTTGGGATATTTTATTGAAACTTTTTTTTTTTTTTAATTCATGAGAGATCAATTTTTAATTTAAAATATAAAAAAAATCTGAATAAATAAAGCAGAGCATAAACAAACAATTGATTTAAATGATTTAAATGCTTATCATCATACCAGTCAAGCGGTTTCCACTTAAATCCAATTTCCGTAGCGAGGTACAATTGAAAATACTTCTTGGTATTTGTCCTGTAAATTTTTCACAAGTCTCAAACTCAACTGTGAAAGGTTTGTCAAAGCAATTCAAATATCGATTTAAATAAGACAAATTTTTTTCTTCGTAACAATAAATAAGAGAAACTAATGTTTAGCCAGAAGATTAGTCTTTGATCCCTTTGAAAAAAGAAAGGTTATTTTTCTCTTTGATAAAATTGCTTTTTACTTTGAAAAAAATAACATTTTAATTAGGGAGATAATCAATTTAGTTCCTAACTTTTGATGAAATATCAACTTTTAATCATGTTTGTTCTTCTAGCACCTATGGTCCCTACTTTTTATAAATACATCAAATAAATACCTCTAACTCTATAATTTTGACAGTTGAAACTTGAAAGGGATAAAAGATATAATTTGATAATTTTGCCCTTTTTATTAAATTATTGTATTAGAATGCGTTTTGACCCTCTAACCTTTTACAATTTGACAACTTTACCTATTTTGATTGTCCAATAAAAAATTGACGTGTTCATAAACCTTATTTTATACATAAAAAGTTTATATAAAAATTAGGGGAAATTATAGTTTGGTCCTTATGTTTGAAGGAAATGTCATTTTTTTCACTCAATTTATGTAAATTAGGGTTTTAGATCCTTATCTTTTTAAAAATACATCAAATTAATGGCAACATGGATATTTACATCTTCATACACAATCGGTATACACATTTAACACGTGTAACAATAAAAAAATAAAAAGGAAAAAATGGAAAAAAAATAGAATCGAAAAAACTAGTTTCTAATTTCATATTTTAAAAAATAGAAAACAAATTGGAAAAAAATAAAAAAAATTCCAATTGAAAAACAAAAAGAAAGAAAAAAAGTTACATTAATCTCCACCGTCCATCAATGGACAGTGGAGATTAAGGAACACTTGTTCCGCTGTGTTTGTTGCTTCTTTGGAATAAACTTACTGTTCAAAAAAAATGGACAGTGGAGATCGAATTAAAAAAAAAAACAATTTAAAAAAAAAAACGGTTGGAGATCCATCCATCTTCATCAAGGGAACTTCGTCATGGAGATCCATCATGGTCCTCCATCTTCATGCAGACGGAGGTCCATTAATCCATCATTGGTGGATCTCAATCAATTTTATAATTTTTTTTCCTTTTTTCTTTTTAAGTTGATCTCCGGTGTCTATTTTTTAATATTTTGTTTCAAATTTAATATTCTATGTTTCATTGGTTTTAGAAACATTTTTATGGTTTTTTTTATTTTTTTATATTTTTTATTTTTTTATGATAAGAGTAAATTTGTAATGAAAAATGATTTGTGTGAGCATTTTAGTGTTTTTATTCTTGATTAAATTGTAAATACACAAACAACTACATGGTCAAAAAGTCTCTTTAATTTAATTATTTCAAACAGAGGGTGAAATAGTAAATTCATAGAATCTGTTATGTTTGACTGTTATGTTTTTGGCCAAATGGTCGTTTTAATGTTTTTTAAAATGATGGGACCAAAGACCTTAATACACATAAGTCAAGCAAAAAGGCGACGTTTCGTTAAAATATAGGGACCAAATTGTAATTCCCCAAAAAATTAAATAATAAAAGAAAGATAATAAAATAAATGATAATATTTAAATATTACATTTGTTTTTGAAAAAAAAATTATTTGCCTTATTCCACTATACATCTCTTAGGAAAATTAAGATGGACTTTGGATATCAAAACTTGAAACAAATAAAAACAAAAACAAAAACAAAAACAATACAAGAAAACTGAAATGAAAAAAAAAAAATTTGAAGGGTGGAGATCTGGAGATATTTCCACAATCTAGATCTCTATTGGATGTGCCTCTAGTTCGCTATCGAAGACAGCAAGGCCATTATGGTAGCCTTGTCATTTCTATTTGAGGCACCGATTGTGGCCTTGTCGGCATCGGAGGCCCTCGTCTCCCATTGCTAGAGGAGGTGAGGGCCTCCACTGTTTGCTGCGAAAGAAGGCTGTGCGAGCCTTCTTAACCCGAGGAGGCTTCATTCTCCTCTATCACAGGAGGAGGCGTAGGCCTTCTCCATTCAGATCGATCTCCATTGCAAATTGCAATGGAGGACTGATTCTCCATCTCGATTTGCGATGAAGGATTTGTTCATCTCCATCGATGGAGTCGTCAATGGAGGAGAACTCCTCGCCAGAGGAACCAACAGAATGTGGCCGATGTTACCTCCTTGGGTGAGTGATATCCATATCACGATGATCTCTATTGGAGATCCTTCCCAAAAAAAAAAATATTTATACATTTTTTATTAATAAAATTATCTCCACGGTCCATCTCAGTGATGGACGGTGGAGAACATGTATTCTTTTTCATTTTTATTTTTTTATTTCTTTTTAATTTATAATTATATATTAATTTTGTTTTATGACATATAAAATATTAATTTTTTTGACATGTGGCATGTTCCTTGTTTAATGAACAAGATACCCTTATAACCGTTAAGTTTGACTAACTGTTCACTAATAGATTGACTAATTTGATGTATTTATAAAAAGAAAGGAGCACAAATGCTAAAAAAAACACAAATATGTTCGCCCTTTTAATTATGATTGATGCTATTGACAATAAACTGATTATCTATTCATATTCCATTTTAATATTTTATTTTATCCTTATTTAAAATTATAAAACAAGTCAATAAATACTAATTACAGACAAAAATTTGTAGAATCCATGACATACCTCATCACATTAAAATCCTAAACATATTCATAAACCTTATCCTATAATTCTATTATCGTAATTTTGTTTCGCATATCTTTGAAGTTTTATTTTGTTTTTAGGTGATGACAAACATTATTATCTTTTTGGGTTAAGGCCATAAAAAATTGGCTATAAATGGTAGGGATTCGATTTGATAGGAAAATTATCAAAAACAGACATGGTTTTCTTTTAAAAACATTCAAGACTTTGACAGGCCATAAAAGCCAAAGCTTGTTGGACATAATTTTTTATTATTTTTTATTTGTCCTTTATAATAATTTGAATTAGGATAAAATTATCATTGGTCAAACAAATTTAAAATGGATTGTAAAAAGATATTTAGTGGATTGCAAATAATATTACTTACGGTTAAATTCTAAATACTAAGTGGGTGTAAAGAGCAACAATAATGTTACACAACCTAAAAATAAGTAGCTGAAAAATAAACTCGAATGACGTGTCAAGTAAATTGTCCTTACCATGTCATTTACTACATCATCTAATGATTTATACACTAATGTCATGTCATATTTCTTGGGTTGATTTTTGAGTTAATATTTTGGGTTATATGGCTTTACTCCAATAATAAATGTTATTTTGGTTGGCAATAGATACACCTTACTACCCTAGTAATCGATATAGGACTGGACTATATTGACTTAAATTTGAATTTAAATTGTTATTTTAACTCCCACCCATCTATTTTCACTTAATTTTAAAGTTGACATTTCTAATTCAACTATTTATTCTCCCCCGCTATTGCTTTAAGAGAAAATGGATATAGAAATCGCAAATTTAAATAAAAGTTTCAAATTAATATAGTTTGATACATAAATATATTAATAAAATCTAGAGATATGAATGAATAAGTTAAGTCAGTGCATTTTACCTTCGAGGCTGTTGTCGTACAGATGAAGCCCCTGCAACAGACTCAGATTTCCAATATTTGTTGATATTATTCCTGTGAATTTATTATTACCTAGAAATAGGTGAAGAAGCTCCCTACATTTCCATAAACTCGACGGAATTGGACCTTCAAGTTGATTGTGAGAAATAATCAGGTTTTGGAGAACAGGAATATATTGGCACATATATATATAACATCAGGACGATATTGGTACCTGTAAAATTGTTAAATCCCAAGTTAAGGATTTCCAATCGGCGCAGCTGAACTAGCTCAGTCGGTAGAGAGCCATGGAAATGGTTGTCTCTGACACTTAGATGAACAAGGAATGAAAGATTTCCTATGTGTGGTGGAATAGTGCCTGTAAGGCTCATTGAGGAAAGATTCAAGACTATGACTCTGTTGTTTTGAGAATCACATGTAATCCCAACCCAGTTGCAAACAGAGGTGGAAGCAGTCCAGTTGTTTCCCAACAAGTTGCGAGGATCATCGGTGATATGAGCTTTCAATGCCAGAAGAGAAGACTGATCAGTGTTAATAATGTTGGTTGTTGCTTCAATAGCTATGAAACTCATTGCAGAATACACAAGAATGATTGAAACACCAGTAAAAAAACAAGTTGTCTCCATGAGTGCATAATCATCCAACGAGGGAGAACGAGTGATGCATAAATGAAAACTGTTTTATGGACTCGCCATCAAGAAAAAGAAGAGACGGACACTGTTAAATATTATATTTCCTACAATGAAGACTTATTTTAAATTCAAAAAATCACTTCATTTCCTATATGAGATCCTTGTGAGAGGCTTAATTAGCCAAGTGCATCAGCAATTTGGTTTATAATATTATAAAAGTTATCATTCATGAAAAAAAAATGTGATTAGTAGGTAGAATTAATAGTTCTTTTAAGTTTGGATAATGGGAACTCGATCCTCTGACCTGTATACAGATCTTGCCATACTGAAGCAACTGGCCTATTTTTTAGTGCAATAATATGCATATTCCCGGTTTGGTCAGGTCATCATTGTCGGCTCATGAAAAATGTATGTTTAGATTGCAATTTTCGTATATAGTATTGGCAACTTGTTGCACCCTCGGTCCCGTGCTTTGCTTTATATTTTTTATTTAAAATGGATGAGATCGAATCTAAGTGATATTTGATATAGGGAGGATATATAAGCTAAGAACAAGCAGCTCCCTAGAAATGGATGATTATTATAAAGAAGATTTCTAAATTCAATGAGAGATTAAAACAGAAGGTCATTAGTCATGATTACCAAACTCTTTTTTGGCATCTTTTTCATTGATTAAATATTTTTGCAATTGCATTCAAAGTCTATACCATTGTATACTGCACCTATTGCACTAAAATATTATTTCGGCCACCTTTAACAGTGACAGCCTGTTTATTCTATTCGCACTAGCAATCTGCACATGAAAACAATCATTGTGTTAATATTTTGAATTATATATAATATATTTTGCAATTGCATTAAAATCTTCTACTTTTTCGAGTTGATCATTGAGGAATGTGCTGTTAATCATATTTTGAATTGTGTGATTAATTAAACAATTTAGAAAAATAACAGCATCTCCGATACCATTATGCAATTTCTATTAGAGTATCTCCAATACTTCTGACGCAGAACGGAAATAAAGGATTTACCAGCGTAAACTATAAGTTCTCACAATCTGGAATCCACCAGTAAATTCAATTGAAACCAAAATAATAATAATATTCAATAATTGTGAAACTGATAACAAAGAGCCTTAAATAGACTCGGGAAACCCTAAAATAAGCAAAAAGACTAAAACATCCTCAAACTAAGCCAAAACGGAAAACAAATAAAAACACTAAAAACTTCGGTTGCCCGACAACCTAACTTAAACAGCTCCATTGAGGACGCAAATGATGTCAACCGAGGATCCCTGGTTGCCATGCTATAGATCTCTGAAAACCCTTTCCGAAAACATATTATAATAGGAAATCTGACAGCCGAGCTAAAAGTTATGCCCGTTTCTTTAGAGCACCTCTTTTGGAAAGTTTTCTGTCCATCTCTTCTTCAAAATCCAACGCCAACTGTCCTACATCAACTTCACTGTATTGTGAAAATATTATACGACAAATAGGATCAATAAACATTGCATCTCCAATACTTCATTGGATTGTGAAAATATTATCCGACAAATAGGATCAATAAACATTGTGTTCAAATATGTTTCTCCAATGCAATCATTGCAATTCAATGTCAAGCTGATGTGGCAAAAAAATTATAGACATTGTCAAGTTGACTGTCATGTTGGACAGATTTGGATCCTTTACTAAGTTGATCTTTTTCTTGACCTAAATGAAAGTAAACAATTGATTACATATTCGGAATCAGCACGAATAATTGAAGAACGAAACATGGGCGAATAAATTAATTCCCTCACCAAATGATAAAGTTTTAATGAAGCATTTGCCTCAAAAAATTTCAAAACAAGGCACTTTTGTAGAGATTTGAAAAAGGTCTAACTACAACACACATAAACAAAAACGAACACAACACAACGAGAGTTGTCCACACCCCCAAACTTAAACTCAACATTGTCCTCAATGTTGCTCAGTGGAACCATCTCCACTCATAAAATTGGATAATGCAAGCTAGAGTTTGAAAATAAAGACAAACAACACAAATTACAAAAGCTAAGAAAAACAATAACATAACATGACCTAAGATCTAAGCACAATACAAATCCACTCTTAGATTTAAACAAAATGAGTAAACAAAAATATAAAACACAAACAAATAAGCAAAACATTTTAACATGAAGCACATAGGTGGTTTTTGCCATATTCAACAACTATTTCCACAAAGGAGTTGGAGTTACCTTTTGTGGAGGATTTACCTCTTGTGGTTGTGCATCGGCTTCTTTTCTTCCTTATGCTCCTTCATGGTCCATCTCGCGTGTTTGGTTTACGAGCCAACTAAGCCATCACGTGCTGCCGTTTCACTTGGTTGAGTTGTTGCATGTTGAATAAACACTCAATTGTTCTCATGAATTGTGTGGTCCATCCGACCTGAAAATTTTCTTTTCCTAACACAAGACAACTCAAACAACATCAAATGCATATGCTTTAAACAGAAATGAAAAATAACAAAAACAAATACATAACAATTAACAACATAACTAAACACACAAACAAAATCAGAAAAGCAAGTAAATCTAAGCTATTTACAGAACCTAAGCTAAAACTTTATATAGCTAACGAATAGGGCACCTCCCCTGCAGTGGCGCCATTTTTGACAACGTCGTTTTGAAATCAAAAGATTTTTCTTTGTATTTTCTAAAATTACCACGCAAGTGCACGAGTCAAAAGACAAGTATATCAACAAGAAAGGATTCGTTCCACAGAGAGGTGTCATCCGTCTATCGTCTCAAGTTTTAGAGTTTATTAAAAGCATGTAAATAAGAACATGGAAATGGTGAGAATGTTGTGTGCGAGGTGTAAGCATAGTGCGGTTGTGTGTTAGAGAATGAAAATTAAATAACCGGGTGCTTACCTTTCTAAATTACACTACTCCTAAACTAAATTAATCTATTCCTAAAGGCAAAGCACCCTGAGTTACGAAAAAAAAAAAAGGTGGCTTGGAGAGATGCAAGATAATGAACACATGAGGGAAATGAGTTCACCAAACACAAATGCACATCAATTTGATTATTAAACAATTAAGCATATTCAATTTGAGTTTAACGGTTCGTTATCTTGATTAAGGAAATTACCAAAATCAATTCATTACTCAACCAAGGCCATGGAATGATCAATTGTGTCTTTGGTGAAAGACCCATATTTAAGCACAAGAACATAGAACCACAACCTATTTGAATAAGGTTTGTAATTAAGTTATGCATAAAATAAGTTTCTCCCATTCTTTAGAGTTAATAGTCAAGATCATGCTTAGAAGGCCATCCAAAGGCACAACCCTAACTCTAAAGCACTCAAATCAATCCAAACATGACATTTTGAATCATTTATTAACATACCTACAAGAATGGGATGTTACATTACACTATTCCTAAACTAAGTTATACTACTCCTGATCTTATTCATGAATACACATCAATTTCTAACCTGAATACACATCAATTTCTAACCCTCATACACATGCATGTAAAGATAAGAGATTAATCAGAATAAGAACAAGAATAGAACAAGACCCATATCAAAGATAGAGAAAACCCAAAGTGGGGGATTACATATCAAAGACAGGAAAAATATAAGAGAAGAGTAAAAGATAGAGAAAACCCAAGAAGCCATGGTCATGATCTCCTCCAAATAGTCTCCATCTTAACGTGAATAGCTTGTTTTTGGTCAAAAGACCCTCTTTTCTCCTTGTAAATCCTTCTAAGATGGGTTGTTGATGCAGTAAAGATTGTTCACTTTCAATTTAAATCAAAGTTCGTTCACTGGGATCGGTGATTCAACAAGTTAAAACTAATTAGCCTAGGAAAAATCTATTCTAAGTGCATGAAAATTAAATTGCATAATGCTTTGGTTTAAAAAAAGTGATTTGGTTTCTTGAAAATGCTTAAAAATGTAAACTTGTAAAGTAAAAATGCTAACTTGATGAATAAAAATGCAAACTTGAAACTAAAGATGCAAACTTGAGAAATAAAAATGTAATCTTGCAACTAAAAACTAAGCTAAACACAATAATGAACACACAACGTATGGATATATGGGAGAAAGCACTAGGGAATCAATGTAACCTTCCTTAGACCACTCAATGTCCTCACTTAGTCTCATTAAGCACTTCAATCCAATTTTAGGGTTGTTTTAAGATAAATCCATTAAGCTCTAGGTTTTTCCATTACCTACACATGGTCATGTAATAGGCAATGGTCAATCCCTTCATTTATCCTTAAAACTCTAGCCAAGTTGGTCTAGCATGGTCATGCATAAACCAAACTCTCCCAATTACTAAGCTTGTGAGAGAATTAGATGGGATGGTCACCCACACCTACTCTCAACACCTTAAATAAACCAAATTCTCAAACTCACACCCCTTGTGGTCACAACAAAACATGAGAAGAGAAATTAGAGCAATTGATTCAATAATTGAGACTAAAATCGAATTGAATTAGAGAATAGACTAATTAATTACATAGAGTAGTCCAATGTGGTTACATCAATCCCCTAGCTAAGAAATTAGTTACACATCAAAGGAAAAAGAAAGAAGAAAACAAGAGAATAGAGAAAACCCATTGTGTTGAAAGCTCCCTCTTGAGACTCCTCTTCTTCTTACTTGCAAAACCTCCAAAGATGGATGAGAAATGGTTATGTGAAGGTAATATGTGAAGAAAATGGTGGAAAAATGCAAAAAGGTGGAATCTTGGTTGATTTTTGGGTGAGAGAAGATGATGGAAGGTGAAGGGATTTTGGAGAGATGATTCTTGGATCTAGGTTAGAAAATGATGTAAGTATGATAGAGTGTGTGTGAAATCAGAAAGAAAGGGGAATATTTATACTAGGTGCCAAAATTTGGGTCTGAAACCCGTCACTTGCTGAGTTGGCACGAAGGTCGCTGGTGAAGTTGGCTAGTGCAGTAGCGACCAACAAGGTAGCGAACTTCACTGATCTTGGTTGCTGAAAAAGTCGCTAGCAAGTTCGCTAGTGCAGTAGCGACCACTTTACCAGCGAACTTCACTGACCTTGGTTGCTGAAAAAGTCGCTAGCAAGTTCGCTAGTGCAGTAGCGACCACCTGGAATTTCTCAACCTCGCGCACCGTTACGGAAATAGGCATAACTCTTTCTATAAACATCGGAATTGTGATCCGAAAAGTGCACCGGAAACTAGACTTCCGGGGATTTCAATCCATAGGTAGTAGAACACACAATTCAATCGGAGTTAAGAGATATAGGCCCCGAAACTTGGTTGTTCTGCACTGGCTGAAAATCAATTTTCCATGGTTCTTCCAACTTGCTCATTTTCTCCATCTTTTGACTTCTTTTCTTCCAAAATAAGATTTAACATCACTTAAATGGAATGGACCTACACATGCTCAACAAAACACATCAAACCACCAAATACACTCGAAAACAAGCTAAAGGATATGATACTGAGGGCCAAAATGTAACACAGTTTTGGCATGATCAGTTGTAAAGGTTTAGAGGTGTGGATGGTGAGGCATCCATGTAGGAGAATCCTCTCCATGGAGCCTTTGAGGTCTCTCTCTCTCTCTCTCTCTCTCTTATTTGGGGGAAGAAAATGAAGAAGAGAGTGTTATGTTGGTGTAGGGTGTGTTGTGTGTGGTGTAATGTAAGGTTTCAGATCAAAATGGGGGTATTTATAGAGTGGGAAAACTAGGGCACGAATTTTGGGTGAAAAGACAAGGTTACCCTCGTAGGAAATGGCTTAACAACGTCTTTGTATTGATCTGGCAAAGGTCGCTACCTAGAGGTAGCGACCCAATAGCCTTGACATTTTCTAGAGGTGAGGTCGTGACCAAGAGGTCGCTTCCTGGTGGTAGCAACCTTTGACCATCAATGATACTTTTTGCTCATATTTGTCTCTCAATCTTCACTTTAAGCTCTGCAGCTTATTTAGGGAAAATAACCTACACAAGACTCACAAAACATATTAATACACCAAAAGATACCCGAGAAACGAGCGCAAGAAATAGGAAATGAGGGCATATTTTTGGTATAGAAATGGTACGATCATCTAGGCTATACACGTTGACTCGATTGTGCTACTTTTGCTACCCTTATTTTTGAGTAACATTTACAATTGAAATTCAAAAGTCTTTGAAGCATTTTATTTTTAATACTCCAGTATATATATATATATAAATGAATTTAATAAGCTTTTTTCTTGCACAATTTTCATACATAATTGCATAGATACACACCTTACAACAATTTAGAGATCAACAATGCAACTCTAATAATTTATAT
Source organism: Acer campestre (assembly GCA_954870605.1). Classification (NCBI taxonomy): domain Eukaryota; kingdom Viridiplantae; phylum Streptophyta; class Magnoliopsida; order Sapindales; family Sapindaceae; genus Acer; species Acer campestre. Next base: position 11,867,473 of record OX940809.1, read on the forward strand.
GCCTTAACATGATCAATAACTATAGGGACGGCTTAGTGTTTGGGTTGTAGGGGGAATGGATAATGTGGGTGATGAAATGAAAAGCTATATGTGTTTGGCTTCAAAATTGGCAAGGGAGCACACATATAAGGGATGGGAAAGTGTCTAGGTCATATTTGAGTGGTTAAAGCACACATCGCCTAAAATCATCTTTAAAAGTCCATATAACAAGGGAATATAAATCTCAACAAGCAGTCTACAAAATGTATATTCTATGGCAGTCAACACAAATTGTGTGTAATGAGATCACAATTAAAAACAAAATTCAAAGCGTGTGTAAGAGTAGAAACGAAATTTACCCTCTGAATTGAATGCTAAGGCACAAAAACTCTCATGGGTAGTCTCCACTATTAATCTTAACACTCAAGCATGGTGCTTTATCCACCAAAACACTATGAGCATGGCATCTTGTAATGCAAACTTAAAGTAACATGACGTTAACCTGTACCCAGTGTTAAAAACATACACAACAACTCCAAAGGCACACTCACAAGCATCTCATCAAGCAAGAATTTTGCTCAAAATTTTGGTCAATTGCAAAGATATCTACACCAACGCAAACATACTACACAAAGATAGAAAATAGAAATTAAAAAAAAAAAAAAAAAAAAGAAGCGAAAAATGAAAATTTTAACAAAAATTAAACACAAACAAACTAAACAAAAACTAACACAAACAAACCAACTTGCCCACACCCCTAAACCTAAACTAAACATTATCCTCAATGTTGGACATTTACGAATTTGGACAGTGAGAGCAAGATTTGGGAACAAGGTCACAAAACACACTAACAATATTATATACAACTAATCACAAACACACAAAACATTTAACAAAACACAAACTATATAATAGATTAACAAAAACACAACCTAGTCCACTAAACACACAAAACAAACAAACAACCTAAGATCTAAGCACAATACAAATTTCACTCTAAACATAATAAAGAAAAAATAAAAGCAAAAATAAATAAAGAAAAGAAATATATCTAGATGGGTTGCCTCCCACCAAGCGTTTGATTTTACATCTCGGCTAGACGGGTGCTTGGATGGCTCAACCAAATTTCAATGTCTCAAATTTGCACCTATGTGTGATTAGGTCTTAGGAAAAATTGGTGCATGTTGGCATGTTCCCAATCACAATGAGCAAGGATAAGTGAATATACACTTTAAAAAGTGGTTCAAACAATCCAAAGAGCAACTTATCCATTTGGCTCGTGTAGGTGGCTGGAGAAGGATTTGGTGGAATGAAAGACTTGGGTTCCTTACATAGGAGCAATTCCTTAAAAGGGACATCTCCCGCTTCCTTCACTTCTATGCTCATCTCCTCCTTCTCCAACTCTTCATTTGCAACACTAGACACAACATCAGCAAAATCATGACTGCTTTTGTAATCAACAATCTCACCACTCCAAGGAATGTCAGTGGCCTCTTCTTACTCTGGTTGGCTCAAGAACTCTTCATTCGCTCGACTTTGCATAGCTTCAACGATAAACATAAGTTGTGCTTGAATTCTTTCCAAAGAGACTTTCATATTCTACATTCTTTGATCAGTGGCTTGGATGAAATTGTTCAAGCTTTCCTCATTAGCTTGGGATGCTTGAACTAAGTTGTTCATTTTCTCCTCAAGTGATAGCTCTCTTGGTTGGAAGGGCGAGCTAGACTGCTTAAAGGCTTGTAGGGAAGTTTGTGTGGCTAGAGTACTTTTTTTTTTTTTTTTGAAAGAAGTGTGGCTAGAGTACTTTGGACAAGGGGTTGCACCATTTCCTCTAATGTCGGCTCCCTCGGTTGGTAGGGTGAGATAGGCTACTCATAGGTGTTGACTTCATTATTGCTCCATGAGAAGTCTTGATAATTCCTTCAATCTAGGTTGTAAGAATTGTCATATGACTCATAGTTCAGACCTGGATTGTAGAAATTTCCACACGGTCTGCTCATAGGTCCCGAATTGTAGGATTCCGAATATTCTTCTATCAAATGGCAGCGCCATATCTCATGCCTATACATTCCACATTGCTCACAAAACAAAGCCTCCGCTTGTTCTCTTAGCAAGTCCATTTGTTGATTTAAATTTGCTAAAATCATAGCAAGTTCATGATTTGCTTCTCTTTCTTCATCATAAGTGTGTTGCCTATAGAATTCCATTTCTTGAAAAGAAAATAAATAAATAAACGAAACGAAAACAAAACTAGAGAAAAAAATATATCAAATATTCACAAAATTACACTACTAAAAATAAAAATAACTAAACTAGAAAACTAGAACAAGACAATTAATTTAGCACCCTTCCTCGGCAGCGGCATCATTTTCTTGATGGAAAATTTTTGTAGTTTGTAGTTTTCATCACAAGTGCACGAATCGACATGTCCCGATAAATTTATTCTAATACTTTAAAAAAAAAAATGTTGAAAATGAAGAACATATATTTTACCTTCCAAGTTGTTTGTGCCTAGATAAAGATCCCGCAACAGACTCAAATTTCCAATATTTGTTGGTATTGCTCCAGTGAATTTATTAACATCTAGAGAAATACGAAAAAGCTAAACTTGATGGAATTGTACCGTTAAATTGATTTTTACGAAGAATCAGTCTTTGCAGTGCAGGAATATATTGGCACATATCATCAGGAAGGCTACCTGAGAGACTATTCATCGCCAAGTCAATCGTATCCAGAGAAGAAATGTTGAAGATGGTTGGAGGTATTGTCCCTTGTAGATTATTATTCCCCAAATCTAGAATCCTTAATGTTGAACCACGTAAAATTTGTCTCTCTTTATTTTTCTTTGCTTTGTGTATTTTGATTCTTGCATTGGGTTTTGGTATTTCGTAACATAGTAAATGGAAGAGATTAGAGAGAGCTAGCACCGTAGCAGAATACATAACATATGTCCAAAACAGAGGAAAACAGAGTTGGCGGCAAGGTATGTATAAACAAGAAAAATAATCTACCAATTAAACCAAATTGAAAAAATTTCATATGGAAATATCATTAGTTACAAATAAGAAAGAAGAATAATCAAACATGGACGATATCAGATTATTCCAGTTCAATATCCTTTAAAAATTTTACTTTGATCTTCTTAAGTTTGTCAAGAACAGTTTTCATATCTAGTCTTTCCAGCGGTGACTTTGCTGAGCATTCCAAGCCCAGTTGAATAATTGATAACACACAATCTTTCTTAGACTCAATCCTTGTAGACCATGCAGGTTTCCAATCTCTCCTGGTATTTCACCTGCCACAACATGAATTGAAAAAAAATCAATACCCCTACTAGTGCTCACTTGGTAATTTTAGCGAACACCTTGCAGCAATTCCTTAAACTACACAAACACCTTCCAAAACCTTGCTTGAATGGACAAGTACAAGAAGTAATATTAGCCAACAAGAAAACACAATCAGCCAAGAGCAATCAAAATACAACATAACACAAGCAATTTTACTTGGTTAAGCAAAGTTGGCTACGTTCACGGAGGTCATCGATATCACTGGTTATGAGAATAACAAAATACAAAATTACCACTATCCCACAAGTCTTCTTAGGACTGAAACATTTTCATCAGAGCCTCTTTCAACAGCCTTATCAAGCTCAAGCATTAGCTGATAACAATCCTGCATACATGAGAGTGATATTATTATTAATATTCAGAGCAAATATGAGAAACATTTTATCAATTTTAGCTACACATGAACATGGCATTGTTCTGCTTGCAAACATACCCAACAGTAATAGTGTCAATATAAGGTGGCACAAAATCTGTTATCCCACTGTAGCATGGAAGTCTTCACAAACAAATTCATTGTAGAGAATAGAAAGAGAAGGGATCTATTGATTTGGGGAAGACTAGAGCCTACTTCTGACCATATTCCATCAGCTCAAACCAAAATATCTCCTTTGTACCGCCTTCCATCCTCAAGGATCACAATGACCTGGTATATTACAAGCAACAAATTTTAAATATTGAAATCATAAGGAGCTATTGAATCAATGAAGAAAGTTGGGAAAACTTTGAAACCTTGTCAGAGTCTTGCATGAAGTCCACAACTTTAAAATTGTTTAGTCAATATGTCAAAACCAATTGAATCAACTAAAATGTCCTTTAGTTCTTTTTTTTGGCAGCCCTCCAATTCCTCCACCTGCATCAGCATCCTCAGCTTCTTTTGATCACCTCTCTCTTCATTTGAACATAACGTTTTTGATCTTGTCAAGTCAAGTGCTGTGATTCCAATACTGCTTTGGTTGTATGCTCCACTTAGGCTTTGAAGAGACACCATTATTTACCATGAAGAGATGTTGGAAGACATTTCTTACTCGAGTATAGGAAATCAAATAAAAGATATAAAATGGAAAATTAAGACATGATAAAAAGGTTTTGAGGTATTCTTACTCAAATCTCTTTTTCATGTAGTTTGCTCTATGATTCATTAAAGATGGAAATTGAATGAAAAAAGTAACTGTAATATTTATTTGTTTGGATCATGAGTCAAGTATTGGTAGTGAATCATCGTCATTTCAAGGAGGAAAAGCAATCACATATTTAGCAAACACTATCTTTTTCGATCACATAAACCTTTTGCTTATCTAGTTATCTTGTATGAGTCCCTAATTTGAGCTTTAGTGAATTAATTCTTCCTAGTAGTCTGTTCAGACACATTGAAAAACAATGTAAAAACTCAACCTCACATCTCTAAGCTTATTGACATTCAAGATAATACATAAAAAGTAAATAGTTATAATAAAAAGTTCAAGAGCTTCACCATTAGTTGCAGTTTCGATGCAATAATGGAAACACAGCAAAATGCAGGATTCAAGTTCTTGCCACACTCTTTTGAAACTTGGTTTTGATATTTTGAAGTGCTTCCAGGACGTTGGTTATGTCAAGCCTATTTTCAGGCAATTCCACAGTGCAATCCACAGCCACTTGGAGAATGGATAAAATACAATCCCTTTTCGCAGAATAATTTTCTTCTCCCAGCAAATTTGCATCTGCTACCTCAGATACCGAATGAGGTAATGCGTCTTTTATCCAACATTGCAAGCTCAATCGTTCATCAAACATGTTGTCTGTGGGCTTTTTCCTTGTAAATGTTTCCATCATTGAAATGCCAAAGCTGTACACGTCACCTCTCGCAGAAACAATTCCTTCAGATCCATACTCTATAAGGAAGTTCATAGTTAGGACATGATACATCTATTTGAAACAGAATATAGTTCATAAACTACAAATGTACCTGGTGCCATATATCCAATGGTAGCCAAAGTGTGGGTTTGTGTCATAGAATCCTCTTCACCTAAGAGTTTGGCAATTCCGAAATCACATACACGAGCAACCATATCTTCACCTAGCAAGATATTGTTAGGCTTCAAATCACAATGTACAATTGGTGTCCCATAACCATGATGGAGATATTCCAGTGCTGATGCCACATCGATCAATATGTTCAGTCTTTGTAGGACATCAAGAAAATAGTTGTGAGAATACAACCAATTTTCTAAGCTTCCATTAGCCATGTATTCCAATATCAAGGCTTTGAAATCAATGTTCGAGCAACTGCTGATAATTTTGACAAGATTTCGATGACGGATTTTGCTCATTACTTCACATTCATCATCAAAAGTCCTTAATGCCCTCTCTACTTGCAAATTCAAAACCTTCACTGCTATAATAGTTCCATCTAAAAGTTTTCCTTTGTACACTGAACCAAAGCCACCTGTGCCAAGTAGACTGCTTTCATCAAATCCATCTGTTGCATGTTCAAGTTCTTGATAGGAAATCCTTCTCCATGTTGATAAAGCTGACATGTCTTCTTTATCCAATGGTTTGGATTTTTTCTTTTGGCATCTAAACAAAAGAAATATAAGTGCTAACACAAGTACCGTTGATGCAATTGCCGATAATATGTATATAATTGGTTTCGAAACACTTCTCTTCGATCCTTGACGTGAGCTAGCTTTGCATGGGGGGACTTGAAATAGAGGAGCGCCACAAAGTTTAATATTACCCAAAAATGATCCAGATGATAAGTTAGCAAAAGATCCTCCTGTAGGGATTTCCCCTTCTAGTCTATTGAAAGACACATTCATACCTTTGAGGTAACGTAGTTTCTCAATAGACTTTGGAATTGGTCCAGAGAGGTTATTACTAGATAAATCCAAGATTTCCAAACTAACCAAGTTTCCAAACGATTCAGGGATCGGGCCTTGTAATTTGTTTTGTGCTATGGAGAATTTTATGAGGCTCTGGAGGCCTCCAATGCTGCTAGGAATATCACCCGATAATTCATTCCCAGATAAGTCTATTTCAGATACAACCCTTAAATTTCCAATATCTAGTGGTAGGTGCCCGCTGAGTGAATTTGTTGATAAGTTCACTTCCAAAATATCTTTGAGGCTCCACAGGGATGCAGGTATTGTAGAAGTGAAATTGTTGGAATTAAGGTATAGTTTTTGTAGTGAAGTGATATCACCCAAACATGCCGGAATAGGTCCAGAGAGCTTGTTACCAGTCAAGTATAGGTCACCTAAGTTTCTTGAATGACAAACTTCATTTGGAATGGAGCCTTGCAATTTATTGCCATCAAGGTACAAAACTTGAAGCATTCTCATTTTTCCAATTGCAGTCGGAACAGATCCAGTCAATTCATTGTTTCTGAGGCGTAAGGTTGTCAAGTTGCTTAAGCTGCCAACTTCGTGGGGAATGCTACCCTTAATTTTGCAATCATTTGCCCAAAACTCTCGAAGAGTAATGGAGAGATTTCCTACAGAAATCGGAAGTGTGCCACTCAATGGATTATCACTTAAATCTATTACACTAAAAAATTTGCAGTTTGTCAAAGAAGAAAGAAATTTCAGTTCTTGAGTTGAAGATTCTCTGGTCAATTGATTTGAGGCTAGGGTGAGTTGTTGTAGATTTCTTAGATTACCAAGTGTTGTGGGAATAGATCCAGAGAATGAGTTTGACCCCAACTCTAGGATGGTGAGCTGAGAAGCATTGGAGATAGAGTCCGGGATTATGCCATTGAGTTCATTGTCCCATAGGTAAAGCTCTTTGAGATTAACCGCAAGGCCTATGGTTGAGGGAATGGAGCCAGAGAGGCGGTTCATGAATAGTCCAATGGTCTCTAATTTTGAGATATTGAAGATTGTAGATGGGATCGGGCCTGTTAAGCTGTTATTACCGAGACTCAACAAATTTATATTATGAAGGTTACCAATTTCTGGCGGTATTGAACCTGTCACCATAAAAGGGAAAAACAAAAATAAAATGAATCACTCCTTAACTTTATTATTCGTTCAATGGTACGTTTAGACAATAATATATCTATATTATATTTGGTGTGAAATTTGCATAAAAGAATGCAAGCTAGAAAAATCCTCCATCAGAGAAATAGGCTTGATCAATCATCAAAGACAACAAGCCTTCATCAAGAGTAAAAACGTCTAAATCAAATGAATTTTAAAAAAAAATAATAATGATCTCAGAATGAGATTTTTTTGACAGGGGTGTTCTTTCAATTGAAAATGCACTCCAAAAATAACAAAAACAGTAATTTGTCTGTACCTATATTTTATGGTCATAGATTACAGAAATATTAATTTGACACTTTTTAAAAAGACCCATTTATACTTTGACCTTTTTTTTGGTCTATGAATTACCTCCTTGACAATCCCATATAAGAATAACCTGAAAAAGAAAACAAAATTATTCTACAATCTACAATGATTTTAGGAATACCACTCCCACTATAAAGAGAAGAGAGAGGAGAGAGGAGAGAGGAGAGAGGAGACTGCTCCCAGCCTCCCACTATTGGGAAGATGGCTCCCCACACTTTGGGATTTTATGGTCAAAAGTGAGATAAATATTTACAATTACCACAAGGCGGCTCAAATATCGAGGCCCTAACGGAGAAAAAAAAAAGGCTCCAATTATAATATATATATATATTAAAAATAAAAATAAAAACTAATTTGAACCTCATTAGAAATATATACTAAAATTAACCATTTGATTTATTCAAACAGTTAGAAAAATTAAAACAAAAACTAAATTCTTAAATTTGAATTTACATACCATTAATGTTGGAATCTCTTTTTAAAGTTAATATAAATAATAAATTTAAAGAATATTATTGATTGCAAAGATGTAACTTGTAATAACCAAAACAATTATAGCAAAAGAGAGTTGTAGATGTAGTTGTACACTTGTATTTTTTTTATATAGAAATTTTTTAAACAATAAAATAGAAGTTTAAGGGGTTTTTTTTTAAATGATAATGATGCTTGAAAAGTAGTTTTTTTTTTTTTTTTTTTTGTGATAATATTGTCACCCATAAAACTAATTAGTACAAAAGAAATATTATTCACTCCATTAATTATCTATTTACACTTCATTTTATTTTATTTTTTATTAATAACAATATTAACCTAAATTAAAATTAGGAAAGAAATCTTATTCAATGATTCATAAGAATTCCTTCTTTGAGGATTTCTTAAACTTGGAAGAATTTGAAGCCCACAATGAGAAGTCACCTAGAGATCCCAAGCCACCAAGGGGACCATTTCACATCAAGCCACCACTCCTCCACAACACACATTCAAGACTCATCCATCCATTATTGAGAGAGAGACTTGGAGAGATAAGAAAAATAAGATTCTCACTATGCCAAGTGGAATCAAGCACAAGCAAGGAAGATTTGGAGGAGTTCTTGGATATTCTTCATGGGTTTTTCTATTCTTATTCTCTTCTCTTTGTTTTCCTTCTCTATGATGTGTGACTAAATCCATAACTAGTGAATCGATGTGAACCTATATGAATGCCCTTTGTTTGGAATTAATTTATAATTTATCAAATTCAAGTTTTGATTTGTTCAATTCATCTTATATCTTAATTCTTTATTTGTGTTGATTCATGGTCCTTTATTGATGCAAATTTAAGGTTTTGATTATTTAATAGTTGAGATTATGATATAGGTCAATATGTAGTCTTGACTAATGTTCAATTGAATGAATAAAATACATATTTGGCATAGGTCAATGCAAAGTGGTTTTGGTTCTTAAATTCTTATACTTAAAAGGATCTTGGTTATTGCTCACGCTTAGGTCAAATGTGAGTGACGATTGAGAATGCTTGACTCATCCCACAGTCATACGATAATAATCATATTAAAGAAAGAATGAACCTTTGACTTGAGTTGAAACATATTCACAAAGTTGATGAACAATATTGAGTGTTTACATATGGGGATCATAGATTACCTAGTGCTTCTCATCTATTGATCACACCCTTAATTGATTTCTTATTAATTGATTCCTTAGTTTAGTAATTCAATCTTCAAATGACACTTGATTACTTTTGTTTAATTAGAATTAGAATTTGTTATAGTTGATAAATCACTTTCTCCGTGGAACGAGCATCGCTAGCCACTATACGGATCATCACGATTCGTGCACTTGCGAGTTTATAAAAACATAATTTTCCCATTAGAGTGCTTGTGCAATTTGCCTTATTTTTTTAAAATATGAGAATGGCACCCCCATTTCCTAACCATTTTTATGGGTTACTGATAACTCTTATTTTTACACGTTGTGTAGCCCCTTACTTTTATCTTTTGTGCTTGTTTTCTGGGTAAAACCGGGTATTTAACAGCTTAAATAAGTGTTTCAGGATTTCTTCTAGGTGAAGGGCGTTTTTGAAAAATTTAAGAATTTTGGGGCAAAAGTGCAATTTTTGAAAATTAGATTCTGCACCCTTGTTTTGCGTCTAGGGGCCGCAGAAAAGGGTACCAATTCTTGGCAGAGGATCACTTTTTCTTAATTATGCGGCCTAGGGCGCATAATAGGGCGCATAATTGCAAAATTTGGGTTTGGCGAAAGCTTCCTGCAGAAGGGTCAACTTGCGGGGGTCATATCTCTCTCCTCAGAACGAATTAGATTTCGTACTACATATGGTTGGAAAGATCCAGAAGTATTCTTTCCAACGGTTCTTCAAGATCACAATTCCGATATTCGTGGAGGAAGTTATGCCCGTTTCCGTAACGGTGCGCGCTGCTGGAAACCCACCAGCGAGATGCCCAATTTTCAGCCACTTTTGCAAGGGCATTCTCGTCCTTTCACCTTATTTCTGCCCTAAGACCCCTCCCCACTATATATACCCCCTTTTCTCTTAGTTTTCCAGAATCCCCAACTTCTCCTCTCTCTCTCTCTTCCGCCCCACTCTCTCTCTCTTCCATCTTCTTCATCTTCTTCATCTCCTTCATCAAATAAGGAGAGAATCCAAGCTCCCATGGAGGTTCTTCCTCCATGGGAGCTCACCATACACCTCCACCACCATTTTTGCACCACATCCACCCATCTAGGAGTAGATTACAAGAAGAATGGAGTGGTCTTTGGACCAAATCCAAGCTGGAAAGCTAGGAGCTTCTTTGGAGGACTTGTCTTCAAAGGTTGTCTCCTTTTTACTCATTTCTATGTATTTCTTACTTCTTTGATGTGTAACCCCGATTTGGGGAATATTGTAAACCCTACACTTGTGTTATATATGTTGTTTGTTCTTAAATTCATGTGGGTTTTGTTTAACTCTTTGCTAATTACATGTTTTAAGCTTTAATTGCAATATCCATGTGTGTAGAGGTCCGAAATTGATATGTGTCCATGATTGGGATTAGGAGTAGAGTAATTTAATGTAGGAGTAGTGTAATTTAGCATCCCATGATTGTTGATTGATTGATGGATGACCAAAATGCCATGTTTAGAGTAATTGGAGTATTAGAGATTTAGCTCCAAAGAGTGGGAAAGGTTTCAGTTCAGGCATTTAGTTGCTAAATTGGCCTTGGTTCAAATCCTTGTGCTTAATGGGTCTTTTTAAGACACAATTATCCATCCTTGACCGGATTGGGTAGTAAATTGATTTAGGGATAATTCCCAAATCAAGAGGATGAACCCTTAACCTATATTGAATGTTCTTAATGTATAACAACCAACTTAATTGTACATTATTGTTTGGTAAACTTGTTTCCCATGTCTAGCCATCCTAGAGAGATTGATAAAACCGAAATCCGTATCTAGAGTAAAGACAAACTGAATTCCTCTTTTGCTTGTGTAGTTATAGGGGTATTTCATTGCTTAATGCTTTCACTCGGTTGGCCACATTGTGGATGATATTTAGGCTGTGTGTTATATATTGCGTGGTTCACATTAACATGTCCAGCATGGTATCCTCTACATTTGACCAGTAAGTTGAGAGATCACTAGGCTGGCGTGTAGAGCTCGTGTGTGTGTCCCACAGTCCTTAATGAATCCAAGCATTTATGCATGGATGTTATCTCTAAAACATCGAGAGAGATTAGAGATTAATTAAGGGGACACGAGCATATAACATACGTGTTGTATGGGTATCTCGTATTCTTAATGCTTTCACTTGGTTGTCATCCCGTATTTGGTTAGCCATTGTGAATGAATTATTGGCTGTAGTATGGCCCACGCGGTTGCGCATTACATGCCCTACGAAATAACCACTGTATATGACCAGACAGTTGAGAGATCACTAGGCTGGCATACATTGCTCGTGTGTGTGTCCCAAAGTACTTAATGAATCCATGCATTGTGTGGATGTGATTTCTAAGACTCGAGAGAGATTAGAGATCAATTAAGGGGACACGAGCCTATGATATACTTGCACATTGAGGGACTAAGTGAGTCTAGCACTTAATTAGGAGGATTGTTACGGTTGAATCATTTCTCTAGTGTAACCACATTTCATGCCATCTCTCCATTCCATCCTATCCATGTATATATTATGTTAGTTTATTTATTTATTTATATTATTTACTACTTTTCCGCACCCGCAACACATGAGTTCTCTCGGAGTGTTGTAATAATAGCTAGAACCGGTGACGGTCGGCGAATCCCACCTCCCTACGGAACGATACCCTCACTTGCCGCTGTGCTAGTCCTTGTGACTCGCGCGCTAGCGAGGTCGAACTTAAATGTTCATCTTTTGACCGACACCGCAACGACGTGTCGTCAGTTACTGCATTAAAGTACTTTGATTTATTTTTTTTCGTTTAGGTGAAATGTTGCTAAGTTTGAGAAATTCGATACAAACATACTATATCGTTAAAATCAAACTATTAACTTTAACATTAAGAGATTAGTTTGGTCATTTTGTTTATCATGTTAGAACTAATTATTTAAAGGCAGAATTTCACATAAATCTCACTTTTTTGGCGATTTGTCACTTTTATAAATATCTTTTCATATTCATCACTTTAGTCCATATATTTTTTTTTTTTCCAAAACTTGTCACTTTAGTCCATTTTACCAAATATTTGAAAATCAACTATTTTAAAACCTTTGAAAGTACATTTTTGCCTTTATTACTATTTAATTTAGCTAAAATGAAAAACAATAAGATTCTCAATAATAAAATCTTAAATAAATAGATTACAAAAAAATCTTAAATAAATAATAATAAAAAAATCCATTAATTTTTTCTTATTTTGTATTTTTTCATAATGGATTTTTATTTGGCTAAAATGATTATCTTAGACTTATATTAAAATGAAAAAAAAAAATCTCAATAATAAAATCTTAAATAAATAGATTACAAAAAAAAAAAAAAATTATGAAAAATAATCATTTAAAGCTAAGATAATCATTTTAACTAAATAAATATCCATTATGAAAAAAATACAAAATAAGAAAAAAGTAATGGGTATTATTATTATTTAAGAATTTTTTTTTTTTTTTTTTTTGTATTCTATTTATTTAAGATTTTATTGTTTTTCATTTTAATTTAAAGGTAAGATAATCATTTTTACTAAATTAAATATTAATAAGGGCAAAAGTGTACTTTCACGAGTTTTAAAATAGTTGAATTTCAAATATTAGTCAAATGGACTAGAGTGATGAGTTTTGGAAAAAATAAATAGGGACTAAAGTGATGAATATGAAAAGACATTTATAAAGGTGAAAAATCGCTAAAAAAGTGGGACTTGTGCGAAATTCTACCTTATTTAAATAATAAATAGTTTTTTTTTTTTTTTTTTTTGATTCATAACAACATAAACATTACATAAAGTTCGAACTTAACAAAGTCTGAAAGTCCAGCCAAACAAATTCTCTACAAGACGAAAAAGCGGAAAAAGCAAGTTTAAGAGCTAAGGAATTTCCAGACTTGGAAACCGCTAAACACTTAACTATGCCAACATCTGAAATCAGAACTTTAATATCATTGACTAAATATTTAGATTCACCTTCGAAAGGTTTAGAATCGTTTAAAATTGACACCACAGAAGAAGAGAACACCTCAGCCAAATCCACATGCAGATTATAAAACTTAGCTAGCAACAATCCTTCTCTAAGCGCAATCAACTCTCCATTTCTTGCATTAAAATTACCTGGCAACTGGTTTGTCCGAACCGCCACTGTCAACCCCTTTTCATCTCTGATCACTGCCCCTACTCCCAAAGACAAACCATTTTGACTCAAAGCTGCTGCCGAATTCAACTTGAGAAGCCCAGGAGGTGGAGCAAGCCACTCTGTTCCTCCCCTGACCTGAGCAGACGAAGACTGAACTGTTACAGCCCTTTTTGACCTCTGAAATTCTGTCAAGAGAGCCAGCCCACCTGAGATCACCATTGCCGATGGCTTTCCCTTCCCTTCCATATAATATTTGTTTCTATTATCCCATATAGCCCAAGCTGAAATGCAAAATTTGTCCAAATCAGCAGCCGAAAGAAAAGAAGAAACATACATAAACACCTCAAAAGCTGGCAACTGATTCACCACATCTAAAGGACACACCAAATCAGAAAAATTCCAGCATTTTTTGGCTTCTTTGCACCAAAACATAGCATGTGCCGAAGATTCAACAGGACTACCACATCTAATACACCTAGGGGACGCGATAACTTTTCTGTTCCAGAGGTTCTGAAGAGAGGGAAATGCATTCCAACAAGCACGCCAAACAAAAATTTTCACTTTCGGAGGCAAATTTAATCCCCATAATTTTAACCACCACCTCTGAGATAGCTGAGAATTAGACCCAGATTCACCCCCCATATTAGAAGTTGCCAGCTTATATCCACTTTGAACTGAATACTCTTCATCCTTATCAAAGTGCCAAGCCAAATAATCTTCTCCTCCTTGCCAGCTGATAGGAATAGACAACACCAGCTCTTTATCCCCTTGCAACAGTCAGCTATCTAACTTCTCCATATCCCACCAGCGAGAATTTCTGCACAACAAATCAGCCACCCTCAAATCAACCCCAGGATCCGGCGTTAAAACCTTAAACGAATTTGGACGCGGAATCCACCTATCTTGAAAAACTCTAATATTTTTCCCATCACCAACCACCCATTTAATCCCCTTTGACAGCAATTCTTTTCCCCATAAAATACTACGCCATAGATGAGAAATCCCATTTTTAGCAACCACCTGCAAGAAATCCTCATTACGAAAATATTTCGCCTTCATCAACTTAGCCACCAAAGAATCAGGACACCTCAAAATTCTCCAAGCTTGCTTTGCTAACAAAGCTTGATTAAAAGAAACTAAGTCTTTAAAATTCAAACCCCCCTGACTCTTAGATGTACAAATTGACTTCCATTTGATCCAACTTATTTTTCTTTTACCCTCTTTGGATCCCCACCAAAATTTTGAAAACATAGCACTCATATCCTTGCATAAACTAACTGGAATCTTAAAAATACTCATCACATAGTTTGGAATTGCCTGAGCCACAGCCCGTAACAACACTTCCTTACCTCCAAAAGAAAAAAAAAATTGTTCTTCCAACCTCTTAACTTCTTCCATAACCTTTCCAAAATACCATTAAACAAAATTCTTTTATTTCTCCCCACCAAAGTAGGGAGGCCTAAATACTTATCTTGATTAAAGCCTTCCTCAATGCCTAGCAAATTAAAAACATCCTCTTTAACACAAGCAACCACATTATCACTAAATGTAACCTTGCTTTTCTGTAGATTAATTTGCTGCCCAGAACCGCAAGCATACACATTAAGAATCTCTCTAATACTAGCACTACAATCACTAGAGGCCCTACTAAAAAGAATACTATCATCAGCAAAAAACATGTGGCTAATACAAGGACCACCCCTACCACATGTAACACCCAGCCCCCTTCCATTGTTTTCTGCAGTTTTAATCAAACCAGACAACGCCTCCGCACAAATAATAAAAAGATAGGGGGACAATGGGCACCCTTGTCTAAGACCTCTAGAAGGTTTCACCCCACACACCATCTTACCATTAAGCAAAAAATTCAAATTTGTAGTACCAACACACTCCAAAATCAGCGCAATCAAACTAGTAGGAAAATTCATTTTTCTCATAACAACTTCTAAAAATTTCCATTCTATCCTATCATAAGCTTTACACATGTCCAACTTGATTGCCATCCACCCCTTCTTGCCACTCTTCTTCTTAGAAATCGTATGAAGAGTCTCAAAGGCAATGATAACATTATCAAAAATATTCCTACCAGGCACAAATGCTGACTGATTGGTAGAAATAATATCATGCAAAAAAGGCTTGATCCTAAAAGCAATAGCCTTAGTAATAGTCTTATAAACTACACTACATAACGCTATAGGCCGAAAATCTTTAATTTCAGTAGGACTACTAATCTTAGGAATCAACACAACAGTAGTACTATTAAAATCCCTAATAGATGCAAAACCATTCAAAATACTTAAACACACTCTAGTAAAATCCTCCCTTAAAATATGCCAAAACTTCTGAAAAAATATTGCATGAAACCCATCCGGGCCTGGAGACTTAGTAGGGCTAAGCTCAAACAATGCTAACCTAACATCTTCCTCTGAAAAAGACCTGCTCAGCTCATCTCTCTGCAGCTGGTCCAAACCAGAATGAATCCCCTCTGAAGCTTCATTGAGCACTGCTGGACTTGGATCAGAAGACTGGAAAAGCTGGTGAAAAAAATCTCGGACCACCCTCGCCATTCCTTCTTCAGATTCAACCCACCGTCCATCTTGAGAAAATAAACCAGATATAGTATTCTTCTTCTTCCTAGCTGTAGCCTTGGCAGGGAAGAAACTTGTGTTTTTATCCCCTGATTCCAACCAATCCACCCGGGATCGTTGCTTCCAAAACAATTCCTTGCTGTCTAATAATTCTTCCACTGAAAGTTCAAGCTCCTTAATAACTTGCATAACACCTTCTGTTTCACTAGACAAATATAACCTTTCAATCTCCCTATTTTTTCCTGCTATCTGAATGCCAAAATTCCTAAACCTATTTTTACTCCAACCTGTTAATCTAGCTGCACACTGCTGAAGCTTGACTAAAAATTCTTGAACTGAAAATGAAGGGCCTCTAACCTCCATACTTCCCCTATCACTATCAATATCTTCCTCTTTCAACCACACAGGATCAAAACGAAACCCTTGAAACCTCCTTCCCAAATTCCTACGGTTGATATCGAAACTCAAAAGAATTGGCCTGTGATCGGAAGAGTGATACCCCAAATGTTCCACCAATACAAACCCAAACCTATCCCTCCATAATTTGTTAGCCAAAAATCGATCAATCCTTTCTTGAATATTAAAACACCCATCCCTTCTATTTGTCCAAGTATATTTAGGCCCTGAAAACCCCAAATCTATTAAATCGCACCTATCTACTGCCTGTCTGAACCTAACCAAACCAGCAATAGACTTTTCAGAACCCCCCATTTTCTCATTCATACACAACAATTCGTGAAAATCTCCACCACACACCCACGGCAATCTATCCACCTCACTCAACCGACCCATCAACTCCCAGGATTTACCTCTATTACTCTGAGAAGGGTCACCATACATACCAGAAAACCTCCACAAAAATCCATCCTCCATAGTAATCCTAACATCTATATGCCCAACCGAATAAGAATTAATCAAAACCTTCAACTGTTTTTGCCATAAAAACAACAACCCTCCACTACTGCCGATAGACTCCACCCAAAAACCTTCATAATCCCTAAAAAACTCCTTAACCCTCGCTGCCTTAAAACTTGAAAGTTTGGTTTCTGACAAAAAAACAAAATCCGGAGAATATTTCTTCACCAACCTTTTCAAGGCCGAAAACGCTCGGGGATTCCCCAAACCCCGAACGTTCCAACTAAGGCCAATCATCGAATCTGGCGGGCCTGTTCACCAGACTCCGCCAAATTTGTGTATTCCTCTCCAGTCACAGGACTTCTCAATTTTCTTATTACTACCAATCTCCACAACCGGACCTATACCCAACTTCCGTTTACCAAATTTCACCTCCCATCTATTAAGAGAACTAGAAAGAGCCCCTTTCTGATGAGAAGAAATCTGAGAAGAATTTTTATACTTTCCCAACCCAGACCTATACCCTGCTAAAATAAAATTAGACTTACTTTTGGAAGAAGAGTCACCACCGTCCAAGCCCTTCTTCCCATTTGTGCTCACCGTCTGTAAATTACGAAACAAACTTGCAGGACTTCTCACCGGAATATCAGATTTGGAAGCTCTCGCCATTCTCTTCCAATTTCTAGCCGAAGACTTCACTGGGATTATCTCTTCCTTTGGATGAGAGCACACCGCCAAAATCATTCCACCGTTATTACCTTCATCTAACTCTGGGCCCTGTTTATTAACTTCTGACCCAAATCTTTCCTTCTCCAACACCACTGGGCTTGCCACTATTGGGCCATCCAGCCGAGGCCCACTCTTAGAAGACAACCCGGACCCAGTACCCGAAACCAAGATATTTTCTGATGACATACCATCTGTCTCCCATGAATCCCTCCTAGGGTCGATTTACTGTATCTCCTGGGAAATTACCAATCCAGAATTAACAGTCTGCACTCCATCTTCCTTCTCCCCTCGCCTGACAACCCCATCCCCCAGATTCAACATATCATCTTCTGTCCCTGACCGCCTTTCTTCCAAACGAATCTTATTCTTCAAATTTCCTTCTATTGGTTGTTTTGTCCTCAATTTTTGACGATCAAAGCCTGAAGCTCTCGTCCAGGACCCAAACTTCATTGAAACCCCATTCAAAGCTTCACCCTTTGCCTCTTCATCCGAGCAATCCTTACTGATATGCCCAATTCTACCACAAACATAACAAAATTCCGGTAACCTCTCATACCTCAAACTAACCATAACAATTTCTTTAAATTTATCCAATTTCACTCTAAGCCAACGTTTCATAGGCTTAGAAATGTCAATTAAGACTTTCACTTTCATAAATTTTCCCCAACACTCTTTGGATTCAGACGGAATATCGATCACTTTACCTATCTGCTCAGCCATCCACTTAGCAGTTCTCCTATTCATACATATAATAGGCACATCATGAAGCTGTACCCACATCTCCACCTGATTGAACCTCAGCTTGGAAATACTTCCCATCCCTTCTGGCTTTTCTAAAACTATTAAACTCTTATCAAAATACCAGGGCCCTCTCTGCCATATCCTTATCCTCTCCTCCTGATTACGAAAATGAAACATAAAAATGTTTAATCCCACTGATTCAATTTCCACCCTACCAAACGGACTCCACAACTGCTCAATCAAATTTATAAAAGCCTCCCGGTTCACCTTTTTCCCTAAAAGAATTTTCCCTATCAGACAACGTTCCACCTCCACCTCTCCTACTCGAGGAACCTCCTCAGGCCACTCATATATCGCTCCATCTTCATCAGCTAAAGAAAGATTCTCATAAAGCTTTGCAATTTCCATCTCTGACATCACTGAATACCCAAATCCAAATAACCCACGAAAAAACCTGACTACTACTTCAGACTGAAGACACTAAACCTAAAAGGACTGTTCTACTTTTACACCCCTTTTTGTCCTTGTAAAACAGAGAGAAAAAGAGATAAAAAGACTTTTTTACGTATATATTATTTCAATCTCACTAATAATAAATAGTTAAGAGTAAAGAAAATGGATAATCTCCCCAATCATTTAATTTTAAAAAATATGAAAAAAAAAAAAAAAAAGCTCCATCTCTGGAGTAGGTGCATTCGACGGAGGTAGCGATCTTTTTATAAGTTAATCAAAATCAAGATAGTATTTTTGTTGGTCTTCACTAATGGCAGGGGAGATTTGCATATATGTACACAAATTTTCTCTTCCACTGCAGTTATCTTAAAATTCAAGGGCTGCCAGTGTATTTACCTCTTACATATATAATCATTAAGGGTGTGTTTGTTGCATAGGAATGGACTAATCTCAGTCCAGTCCCATCTCCAATCCCGTGTAGATAAATAATCATGGTGTGGCAGGACTATTTAGTCCTGCCACAAAGGCTAGGAATATTTTAGTACCAGCCTTTTGTTCTTTTTTATTTTTTCCAAAATAAGAGAACAAATTTGGCTGGGACTATTTTTGTCCCAGTCTTTTGTTCTGTTTTAATTTTGTTGGCTGAGACTATTTTAGTCCCAGCCTTTTGTTTTTGTGTTTTTTTTTTTTAATTATATAATATATATTTAAAATGTTAAATTTATCTAATCTAATTTAAAAATTAATTTAATATATGTTATTTTATTCTAATATTAAGAAAATTAATTTCAATTAGATGTTATTTATTTTTTTAAATAATTTATTTTCTTCAATAAATAATTTAATATATTTTTTTAACCAGATTTAATTTTAAATAATTTTATTTTTATTTTCTTTGAATTGATTTAAAATGTTTTTATTTTCTAAAAATTAATTTAATATAATTTTATTATCTCTAAAAAAAACAATTATTTTTAATTATTTTTTTATCCAATCTCATGTTATACCAGACAAGAGACAATATTATTTTAGTTCAATCCGTATTACACTAAACACATCACAACAATATTAATTTAGTATAGTCTAATCTAATCCCATAAAAATAGTCAAATCATATCCAATCAAATCCCACACACTAAACGCACCCTAAAAGGATGTCATTATTGTCATCGAGAATAGTTCTCTTCTTCCTACTTTTTACCCGAGGGTGAATACATTGGAACTCTTTAAACTTCATCATATTACTACCTTTCAAGTACACCACAACTAGGGGCGGAGGGAGAGGGGGCTGGTGGGGGCCATGACCCCTCCCTCAAAAAAAATCTCTAAAGTTTATATCAAAATATTTATAAAATAGTTATAAAATTTTAACTTTTTTTCACTTTGGTCTCCCTAATTTTTTTTTTTCTATACTAGCCCCCCTAATCTTGAATTTATGGCTTCGCCCCTAACCACAATTTCATTTTGTTTTTGTTTACCACTTACACATGCATGCCAACATAGGTTGAGAGTTTTATTTTTAATTAAATTTAAAAACAAAAAAAAAAAAAAAAATGTGCAATTGTGCTCGTTCCAAAACTCCTCGAACATATCAAAATTAATAGTAGTAAATGTATGACTAGAAGTAACAAATATATAATCATGTAAAAGTAAAGAAAGTATATTTTACCTTCCAAGTTGTTATCATCAAGGTTATCTATTTTCGATGGTATTGAACATGTCACAATAAAAGTGAAAAATATAATCTGTCTTTGGCTTTATTATTCCTTCCATGGTTCAATAAAAAATATATGTATCTCCCTAAAAGATAGAGAGGGCCTCCATCTCCATTGATCTTTTGGAAAAGGTCTAGATAGTTTCGGATCTCTTCGAGCTTTTTTTTTTTTCAATTTTTTTTTTTTTTTTTTTTTTTTTTTTTTTTTTTTTTTTTTTTGGAGATGAAGCAGTCTCTTCTTCAAGCTGGTTCTTTTTTTTTTCTTTAATTATTTTATTTTTGTAATAATTATTTTTTGATGATTGAGATTGTTCAATGAATGGAAGGTGTCAAATATACTCCTCTATTCTTTGTTTTTTAAATAATAATTAAGTATTATATAAATAATTAATACTGGTTTAATTTTTTAACAAGCAATAAGTTCTAACAGCAGCCCACTAACAGCAGGGAGCTAGGGAATGTTCGAGCAAGTATGAGCCAATGTTGCACGTGCATGCATTACATCAAATGTTAGGAGTGTTTGTGTAATTTGCTTTATTTATCCCATCCCCCTCCCCCAATCCTAACCATTTTTATAGGTTAACTGCATTAAGGTAGTTTGAATTTTTTCTTTTATGTGTAAAATATTACTAAGTTTGAGAAATTCCATACAAACATACCATGTTGTTAAAGTCAAATTATTAACTTTAACTTCATTTTATTTATAATGTTAGAATTAATTATTTAAAGGTTTAATATTAAAAACCTCTCCTGACCTTTCTAAAGAACGATGTGTTGAAGATGTTCCAAAAAAATCTTCTAAGGTTTCTGCTTGGTGTCCTCCAGCTGATAATGATCTTTTGTTCAAAGTGGACGGCTCAGCTTGAGGCAATCCTGGGGACGCTGGTATTGGTGGTGTGCTTCGAGATTCTTGTGGCCAGGTGTTGTGCCTATTTTCGTTTCATGTGGGTATTATGGACTCTATTTTGGCGGAGGTCCACGCTATACATAGAGCTTGCCAGATGATTTCTTCGAATTTTTTACTGTTAGATCAAAATATCACCATTGTTAGTGATTCTCAATTGGCGGTTGCTTGGATCAATGGAGAGAATTTAGGGAATCTAATCCTGGTAAATCTGGTCTATGATATCAGGCATTACCTTCAATCAATGTCTAGTCTTTCTATTATCTTCAAACATAGGGGGTCAAATTCTCTTGCTGATAGCTTGGCAAAAAACTATTCCGGAAAACATGGTGATAGGTTTGAATGGGGCATATCTTGACTGCTTGTGTTTGTGGGATTCACTGATGTTTTGTCACTATTATGTTTTTTATAGTTCTTTACGGTGGTGCTTTCTTTCTAGTAGGTTGGTTTGATTTTCTGCTGCTCTGTGACAGCTTAGGGCCCATCCTGTAACGTTTTTCAAAGGCTATTTTTGTTTTTGTTTTTCGAAAATAAAAATAAAAATGAAAATGAAAATGAAAACAATGTTTTTGGTTTTAGTTTCGAAATTCAAATACTCGTCTGGTAGCAATCCTGAAAGCTGGATTCCGAATATGAAAACGTAAAAAACGCGTCTGGTATCATTTTACAGGCCAAAATTAATGAGTTGAATTTTATTAAAAAAAAAATTGGTCTAATATGGGCAACGCCCAGTACAGGAAGAGAAGAACGGTGGACTGGATCTGATCTAATCTGACGGACGGCGGCGCGATCTGACGGACGGTGACTAGATCTGGATCTGACCGATGGTGACTAGATCTGGATCTGACCGACGGCGACTAGATATGGATTTGACGGACGGCGGCGCAATCGCGTCAGTCGGGAAGAAGAAGAAGAAGAAGACCGATGGACGGCAGCGCAATCGCGTCGGTCGGGAAGAAAAAGGTCTATGGCGCTGGCGTCAATCGGGAAGGAGAAGAAGAAGAAGAAGAAGACGGTGGCGCTGATGTCAGTCGGGAAGAAGAAGAAGAAAGAAGTAGAGGAAGGAGAAGAACATCAGTGAAAGAAGAAGAAAAAAAGAAAAAGAAAATGGAGTTTTTTATTTTAAGTGAAAAACAAAACGAAAAACAAAATGAAAAACATCAAAAAGTTGTTTTGGAAATTTTTCACTTTTAACACTGTTGTTGTTTTTGTTTTGGAAAATAAAATGGAAAACAAAATGAAAAACGGTAACGAACGCGTATTCGAAATTGGATTTGAAAAATAAAAACAAAAACACCCTTAGAAAAGGGTACCGGACAGCCCCTTATTTTGCTGTGTCTGGGTTGGTTGTTCGGTGTTGTCTATGTATTTTGGTGACTTTGGTGTTTGGTTTTTGCCTCTTTTGGCCTTTCTTTAATAAATTGAATCGTTTTATTCTTGGATGGATAGTGACAAATGTGTTTATTCAAAAACCTCACTGAAGTGTAACACCGTGAAGATTTTCGTTAGGGTGGTAAGGGCAAACTTGTACATTCCATAGTTCATATAAAATGAAAAAAAAAAAAAAAAATCCCTTTCCACTTTCCCTTCTCTCACATCTCTCTTCCTCTCCCATGCGTCCCTCTCCTTTCTCTCTCTCCCCCTCTGCCATCTCCACCGCTCCACCGCCGGTGGTAGTGGCCGCCGGCAAAAGGACAAAATAGTGGAGGAGACGCAGATCTCCTCCACCAGCGTGGAGGAACATGAAGCGGCCCGTGGAGGTTGTTGGACCACCGACTGCTGAGCTTTTTTTTTATTATTATTTACTTTGTTATTTATTTATTTATTTTTACTTTGTTTACAATTTCGAATTTGTGTAAGTGTGGGTGAATTGTTTGTTGATTTGGGCAAACTTTGTTTTGATGATTATTGGTTTTGTGATTGTGATGATACAAGATCTGGGTTTTGCATTGTGTTTATGAATTGAGTTTTATTTTGTGTTGATTTTGTTTTGTATTGATGAATCTAGGTTGTGTTGGATTGAATGTTGATGAAAGACTTTTTTTTCTGGATGTTCTGATTTTTTTTGTTCGTTTGTTTAATTTCTGAATGTTTTTTTCTTGTCTGATTTCTGAATGATTTTTTTATTTGATTTCTTTTTTTATGAATGTTTTATTTGATTTAGGATTTTTTTTTTTATATAATTTCTATCTTTTTTTAAAATTTAATATATAATCTTTTAAAAACAATTAACTTAGAGGGTATAATAGTCTTTTCAAGGATCAAACAAAAGTCCTAAAGGTGTTACAATCCAGGGGAGGTTTTTGAATAAAAACATCTTTTTTTTATCTGTCTAATAATAGTTGAAAGGTCAAATGAGGTTGTTAGTATCAAGTATCAACCCTTATTTAAATAATAAATAATTAAATGTATAATCATTTAATTTTTTTTTATAAGCTCCATCTCCACCTCTTCGACTGGCCAGTTCGATCATCGTGCTCATGTTTTTGAATTTTAATGGAATTTTAAAGAAAAAAGCGGACTTTGAAGCAATTGACCCCTTTTTTTTTTAATGCATAAGAGATCAATTTTTAATTTAAAATAAATAAGGCATAACATAAACAAACAATTGATTTATATCTTATCATCATACCAGTTAAGCGGTTTCCACGCAATTCTATTGTCAGTAGTGAGGTACAATTGGCGAGACTTCTTGGTGTTTGTCCTGCAAAATTTTCACAAGTCTCAATTGTCAAAGTAGTTAAAATATACTAATGTTTAATTTATTCATTTAAATAAGTGAAACTATTATTTAGCTGGTAGATTAGTCTTTGACCCTTTCTTAGAAAAAGGGATGCTTAATTTTTTTAAATTCCTTCTACTTTGAACATTATCATTTTAATTATATGGTTTGATAAAAAAATCATGCTGTTTTTTTTTTTTTAATAAAAATTAACACGCATGTTGATTTTGGTTGTTTGTACTAGGATAAATTATAAATAGTTAAATACCATGTAATAAAAGTCTATGTCCACATTGTTACAAAAAGAGGGAGGTGTCATTACATTACAGAGAGACGAGCAAATTACGGCCAACCTCCATGGCTCCATGAGGTTTGACTAAACTACCCTCCATATATATATAGAGAGAGAGAGAGAGAGAGTAATGCTTCATTGTCCAAATTTGGTGCTCAAATGATGTGGTAACACTGTAGACCATTCATTTAAATTATATTAGATTTGCATGATTTAAATAAATGGTCTATAGTGTTGCCACATCATTTTGGCACTAAATTTGGGCAATGTAGCATTACTCATATATATATATATATGATTTACAATACAATTATTTGATTAATTTCACAAATAAAATGACTAAACTACCCTCCTCATGTTAAACACTAACGTGTTGACTTTTACAGCAATGGCTGTTTGTATCAATTTAGTGAATCATTTTAAAATCTGGCTAGATTCAATAACTGAGGGTAAATTAGTGTAATTAACCCTCAAAAAGTGGGTGGAGTTCTATTAAAATAAATTGAAAAAAAAAAAAAAAAAAACTAATTCTATTGTTTAATTTTTTTAAAATTAAAAATACATAAATTAAAAATTAAAAAAGTGGGGACCTCCTCCATCCATCTCTAAGATGGAAAGTAGAGATCCATTAAAAAAACAACTGATCCAATTTCAAAACGTTTCAAAATATATATATATATATAAAATAAAAAACAAACTTTGATAGAGATTGATTTATGATGGAGATCGATCTCCACAATGGGATCTCCATTGAGATTCTTGAATTTCCATCACTGATGGACATCCCACGCAGGGATCTCCATCAGTGAGGAAAATGATGAAGTTCTTTTCATGGACATTCAAACTTTGGGTCTCCATACACCTCTAATTGTTTTATTGTTTTTTTTTCAAATACACAAAAATTCCAATTTGTTTATTCCTTTAATTTATTTTGATCCTGAAATTCCATCGTCCATCTCAAAAGATGGACAGTGAAGATTCATCTATATTTTATTGAGTTTTTGTTAATAAAAAGACAATTTAGGTTTTTATCATGCATTAAATATACTTAACTGATACATTAAATCTTGACAGAAACATCATTAAAATTGAAATAAAAAATAATAATAAAAATTGTCCTAATAAAAACAATGGACCTACATGTTTAATTTCTCAAAATTGTAATTAAAGTGATAATTTTTGAAATAAAAGGGACTCTTATAAGATTAACTAAAATGTAATATATATATATATATACAGTTTTTCTATTGTCAGTTCGTCCCGATATAAAATATATTAGGACGAAGAATGTGGACCATTAGATTTACATACTTTGACTCAAAGTGTATGATGCACTTGTCAAAACTTCTCAATAATCTATGGTCTACATTCTTCATCCTGATATATTTTATATCATGACGAACTGACAGTAGAAAGACTATATATATATATATATATTTGAGTGGTTCTCTCATAAGGGGATCCCTTATTTTAATTTTGGTAAGGACTTGATAAAATCACATCGATTTCTATGAATTTTAATCTGAATTTTTGTGTGAATGATAAGTTTAATAAAATCTACCTATCAATAGAATTTCATATGCCTTCATATTTAAAAAAATTGGTATAAATAGTTGTAGTGTTTGAAAAATTCTCAAATTTTATTCGTAAATAGATTTCAATGAACTTATCTTCCATAAAAAAATTCATATCAAAATTCATTTAAATCGATGTGATTTTATGGTAGTCCTTACCGAAATTAAAATAAATGATCCCTTATGAGAGACTCTCTCTCACATATATATATATATATATTGACATACTTTTGTGTCCATTACATCTAAGGTGTTTGAATGGTCTAGATTTAATACTCCTTATTCTTCTTTCTCTTTCTTCCATTAATGTTTTTATTATTTCCTATTTTCTCTATCCTCTCTCAATTTTAATGTTACTTTATCTTTCCTCTTTTTCCTCTCTCATTTCACTGTAGGTGACTTCTTTCCTCAATATCTTAAATCTTTTTTTTTGTTTCCCTCTCTTCTTTCTTTACATTTTTTTAATATTTCACCCTTATCAAAATTTCAACAAAAAAAAAAACGGAATTGAAAGTGCTATATGCTATGATTTTGTTAATTAGTTTTTTTTTCTTGGATTTTTTGAATACCGAACAAGTTTTAATTTCTATTATAAAATAAATTTAATTGGGATATTGATTTTAGTTTATGTAAGCTTTTTTATCAATTAAATTTATCATTTAAAAATCTGGATTTATTTTCGTTATAATTAAATTTTAATATAATATTACGAAATATTTTTATTAAAAATTTAGATAACATTATCAATTGATACAGCACCTAAAATACTGACCTAGTGATGTGATACAATTGAATTGTAACACCTTTCCTTTTTTATCGAGTCAAGTCAAAAGAAAAAAGGGCTTGCCTAACTGCTCAGCTTTTGTCTTTGAACGGGTGAAGAGGAGGGGTTTAATTGTTTGGAATAGGTAAAAGAAAAAAGGATATGTCTTACAATTCAATTAGGCCACATCAATGGGTCAGTATTTTGGGTGCTAACCGGTCAGCACCAAAATATTATCTTCAATTGTTGTCTGTTGAGACTTGAGATGCAAGAGAAAAAAATTAAGATAAGAGAGGATAGAGGAAATTTAAATGAGGAGAGAGAATGAAATGAAATATTAAAATTTAGGTGAGAGAAAAATACAAATATTAATAGAAAATAGGAAGTGAATTAATGACCATTAAATCTAGACCATTTAAATACCTAGGATTTAATGAACATAAAAGTGTGTCAAATTTTGTGTAAAAAATGGGGTCATGGATCCTATCTCATATATGTATATATATATATATAAACAAACCTGTGATGACATTGTTTCCGGCCCAAAATCTTTCCAAAGCTTTAAGAGAACCAAGTTCTTCTAGTAATTCACCTGAAAATATCCATTTTAAATTTTTAATAAACAACAAGATTCAATTAGTTAGACAATCTTAGGAGTCGTTTGTTTTTTTCACTTAAAACTTAATGGGTTTGAATCATAATTATTAAGTTGTTTTGTTTTTTTTTTTAAGTGGTCAAACAACTAAAAAATACCAAAAAACAACTTAAAATAAAAGGTAAAAAATCCTGACTTTTTACTTAATTGCAAATCACTGAATTGCATTAAATGCAATCCAAAATCTTTTCTTCAGATACTATCCTCCATATATAACATATTTCCAATTTCATCATAATTATATATGGTATAGAAATCTTTTTAATATATACCTTATTTTAAATAGCTTTAAAAATAAAAAAGAACCATAATCACTTCTCATATTGGTGTTTAATATCAATACTTTATTATGATATTAGGGTGATGTATTTATATATATATATATATATATATAGTGTTTTATGTGAGTTTTCTTGCTGCATCTTTTATTTTTTGAAAAAAAAAAAAAACATTTCTTTTCTTAGTAAAAATGAAGTTTGTTTGTAATGGAAGAAGAAGATCATGATCATATATGTTCATATATAATTAATATTTTTAGATTGTTTTTATTCCATATTATATGTATAATTGTTTAACATGAGTATAAATGTAAAATTATTTATTTTTAGACAATTTTACTTTTAAAAAACAAACGTGTTGACAATACATTTAGATGTGAGGAAAAATAAAAAACATGTCATTCAAGTTCAGATTTCAGTCCCTATTCAGTCTTTAGAAAAATTCAGAACTATTCAGTCTTCAGACAAAAAAACAAACGGCCACTTAATGTTTCCGATGGTAATCTTAAGTAAAAAGATGTGTTTACTTAAAGCATCTCTAATGCTGTGCCAAATATCTGTGCCAATGCTAAAATTTAGAACAAGGTGTAAAAATCATCCTCCAATGCAGTGTCAAATGATGTGTCAAATTTGACATATGCTATATTGTTACAAATATAACATTTTACTCTTTTTCTGCCAAATTTGACATTAGCATTGGCATATATATTAGAGATGACCTTATAGGGGTAAATAGTTAAATACACCGACACCCTTTGACGTTCAAGATAAATACTTGTTGGACCTAATTGCAAGCCTCCGAAAGTGCAACGGCCACACCGTTGTAGACATCCGAATTATAACTCGGAGTCCATGATCGCCCATCTAGCCCCTGTCATCTAAGTGAATAGATCACCATCTGGACCTCCGACATTGACAAACACTGACAGCACTGAGAGCTGTCAAAGCCAGACCAATATGGAGCTCCCATGTCGCCCAGGATGTCAGAGTCAAAGCCTATATAAACCCCATTTTTTAGAGTGCATTTTTGCGCACCTACACTAACTAGGGTGAACCATTACCACCCACTCCAGGTGTTGACACGTGTCCCAAATTTAACCCAAAATTAACTTAAAGTTTGGGACACATGTCAACACATAGAGTGGGTGGTAATGGTTCACCCTAATTAGTGTGGGTGAGCAAAAATGCACTCCATTTTTTACCATTTGAAGGGGTAACTTAAAAACTTTCACCCAAACCTAAATTACTCTTACCAATTGGGACCATCATCACTTTCACAGCAATCATCTGGCGCAACTTCTTTCACTAAGCACAAACCGCATCACCGGAATTCATAGTCGGTGGCACATTTTATCCCCTAACAATACTAAAACCTCTTTTCTAACAAAAGATTTAAGTGTAACTTTGACATTTCCAACAAAATATAAATTAAACAAGAATTTCAAAAATCATAAGTAAGAAATTATATTTAAAAATCAGATTTTTTAAATAAATTTTAAAAAATAATTATATATAAAAATAACAATAAATAAAAAAATAAAAATAAAAATAAAAATAAAAACAATTTCATCAAATTTGGAATTACTCCGGTCCTCCCCCTCTTATCGTTGGAGGAGAAGGTGAGCCTCGTGAAGTGTGGTAGATTCAGTTTAAGTGTGGAGTCCGTCTTCAATTGGCCTCCACAGCCTAAATCAAATCTTCTTCCTTTTTTCAGTATAATTTTATTTTATTTCACCTATGTACTTTCATTTTAAAGTTCGATAAATGTTTGGGCGTTTTGTCCTTTTTATAAGTTAATCAAAATCAAAATCAATATAGATGTATTTTTGTTGGTCTTCACTATTGATGGGAGGTTTGTATATATTAATGCAAACTTTCTCTCCCACTGTACTTATCTTAAAATTCAGGGGGCAGTCAATACAATTTACCCCTTAAAAATCAGGATTTCGATTTTTTTTTTTTTTTTTTTAATCTTTGTCCTGATCTAAAACACTTAAAAAATAATACTCTACATTTAAAAATAATGAAATTAAAATAAATAAAAGAAATAAATATCAGACATTTATTACACATGTCATCATATATATTTAGTTTATGACAAAGATTAAGAGGATCCAAATTCACTTATATAATCATTAAAAGGACGACACTATTATCATTAGAAATGAGAATAGCTATCTTCTACCTGCTTTTTACTTGATGGTAAATCTTTAAAGTTTGATATAAATACATCTAAAGAGCAGAGAGTCTAAAATTTTAATTTATTTGTACTGGACTTTACTGTTTTATATATATATATATATAATATCATCACTTTTTTTTTTAGAGAATAATATCATCACTTTTAAAATCTAATAATTATAAGCCACATATCTAAACCATGTTTTTTTTAAGCTTTTGTCATTAACAAGATTCGAACAACTGATTTACGAGTCATTTGTCTAAGCCCCTAGGGGCCTTTTTTATTCATCAATTAAAGTCGATTTTAAGAGGAATATATGTCTGAGTAGACAAATGCATACTTATCAACTAGTTACATTTATGACAAACTTCAAGGGTCTAAAAGTGTAATACCATTTTTAATTAAATATATATATATGTTCATATACTCTATTTTAGATATGGTTCCTCTTCTCACATTAATTGTCTTCATCGTCATAATCTATTGTCACGTGTCTAATATAACAAATCAATGGTTTAGCTTATTTACAATAATTTTTGTGTCTTTACTCTACTAAAAGATAAAATTAATTAAGACTATTGATTTAAGTGAGGGCAAAGTGATGTGAGAACCGAGAAGGGGATCCAAATCCATTTCTTAAATGCCATGACTATATACTATTAACTATGCTTTTTTAAAAAAAAAAAAGAAGAAGAATTCTTTTTTTTTTTTTTTTTAATTTCTCTTAAGAAAGTGTTTTGGAATGAATTTTCAAGTAATAATTATGTAAGTATATCTTTTACTAGTAGAGTTTCTGTACAGTTGAGTTTTTCACAAAAAAAAAACTATATGTTGTTGGATATTAAATTAAAGAAAATATGCTAAAGTCTTTGTATTGTTTGGTATTCAATTAAAAAAGTACCAATAGATTTTTAGAATTGTTTGATAATATGTTTATAAAAAAAAGTTTGATAGCAATGAATTACAAAAAAATAAAATTGAATAAAATAAACTTTCTTAATGTAAAAGGATGCAATGGAATATCTAAAATATTATGAGCGCGTTTGAGTAAGTTTAATTTTCTTTTTCTTTTCTTTTTTTTTTTAAAAAAAAAAAAAAAACTCGATAGGAGTTTCTCTGATTCATACCAAACAACCAAAATTATTTGCAAAATAGGTTTTGCTAAAAACAAACATTATTTTGACCGGTAGAGAAGCCACAGTAAAAGAGCTACGTTTGAAAAAACTTATATACAAATGAAAAGAGTTTCCTTTTTTTAATAAATAATTTGTGTCGATTAGTTGTTACTTCAGTAGAGCTTTTGATGATTAAAAAAGTTGTTTTATATCTATTGGGAGAAGCTCAAATTTTGAGTTTGAGCTTTTTCAAGTAGATATTTTTAACTTTTTTAATAGAGTAATGATATTGACAATTCTCTTGATATCTTTTTACAATCCATTTTTTTTTTAAATGATAATTTTATCCTAATTAAAATTACTAAAAAGTATAAAGAAATTTTAAATTCATTAGACAACAATTTTACTAGACTACAATGTTACTTTTTCCCCTTTTTTCCACAAACCCTAAAACTTATTTTTTTTCAACATCATTAACATTTAATTTGATTTTGAAGTGATGTGAATGACTTACAACAAGAAAGATACAATTTTTTTTAAAGTGTTGATTTTTACATAAACAAACAAAAAATGATTTTTTTTTTTTTTTTTTAAATACAACTATTATCAAGACAATATGGTGAGATGAGATTCAAACCACTGACCACTAGGTGTGGAAGAAAGGTGTACAACCATCTCTGTCAAGAGGTGATGCGCAAGCTTTTATATAGTTAATTTATTAAAAAGAGCACATAAGAGTAATAGTTGAATAGGGTTGTTATTAATAAAATATCATAAGGTTAATTTTGATATTTTAGAGTTGTTAACAAAATCTCAAAAAGAGCTTCTTGAAAAAATCTAAAATTTTAGTTTCTCTCACTATACTTAAAAACAACTTTTTTAACTGTCCAAAAATTATAGTCAAGGGGCAAAATAAATAAATAAATAAATAATAAAAAATAAAAAATAAAAAATAAATAAAAGATAAAAAATAAAAATAAATAAAAACTTTTTTGGCCCATAAATATGCTCTTCCAAATTTATATAATTTCAATATTCAAACATTTTAAAAAATAAACAAACTGACTTAAAATGAGGAGGATGGGTTTGTGTGGGTATGGGCAGGATGGGTTTGGGTTTAGGGGGCAACAATGGCGGTGGCTAAAATGGGGAGGTCGGAGCATCCTTTGTTTGCAGCGGCTCCATTCGCAGTGAACAGGCCCTCCCATGGAGATCCAGCTCTAGATCTAGATCTACTCCAGATGATCTCCATCCAATCTACATATATATTTTTAGTTTTTAGTTTTTATTATTATTTTTTTTTAATGTTTTGTTTAATCTCTACCGTCCATCTCAAAATGGTATAAATGTACCAGATTGATCTTCATTGTATTTTATTTTATTTTACATATTTTGATCATTTTTAATAAAAAATTATGTTTTATAGTTTTTAATATCCACCGTCCATATAGAAATTAACAAAATTATTTTTATTTATTTATTTTTAATTTCTGTTTACGGCCCAACTAACTTTTTACTTTTTTTAACGATAGAGGGAAAATGGAGAATATGGAAACATAAGGGGATAAATCGATGTATACGAAAACCTCAAGGTGGAAATAATAATTATATCCCTATAAATTAATTTATCATTATTTATTAATGTGTTTGGTTAAGTCAACTTAAATTTGTGATTTAAAATTTTGCCTTCAACATATCAACCACCAATGAATTCTTAATCTAATTGTAAATACATTTAAATTTCAACCATTGGATTAAGAGCACATGGGTGATTAAGATGTTTAAGTCAAAATTTTAAGTTACAAATATAGGTTAATTTAGCTTGAACCTTAATCAATATTTAAGGTTTTTTTTTAACGGTAAATATATTCAAAAGGCCTAAAAAGCCAAAAAAAAAAAAAAAAAAAAAAAAAAAAAAAAAAAAAAAAAAAACGAGAGAAAGACAAAGACATGGGGAAATAAAAGCAAAAACAAAAACGAGCAAACAAGCTAAACAGAACAAGCCCAACCCAACAAAAACATAACAGACAAAGCCCACCATCTAAAACGGCCCATAAAAAGTCCAAATAAGTGAAACAAATCTGTAGAACCCAAGGCTTGATATAATATTTAATGTTATTTATTTATTTTTTATATTTTTTTAAGGTGTTGAGAGTATGGATACATTCTAAAAACTTATTGTGGGGGTATATTGGATTTCAATTGTTATTTTAACTTTCACGCATCTATTTGCACTTAATTTTAAGATTGTTATTTTTCAACTATTTATTCTTCACAAGTATTGGTTTAAGAGAAATGATTAAATAGATATTGAAATCACAAATTTAATAATTTTTTAAAAAAATCAATATAGGTTGATTCATAAATATATTAATACAATTTAGAGATAATCATAAAAAAAAAAAAAAGTTAAGTTAGAGCACTTTACCTTCCAAGCTATTGTCGTTTAGATAAAGCTCCTTCAGTAGACTCAGATTTCCAATTTTTCTTGGTATTATTCCTGTTAATTTATTGTTATATAGAGATATTCGAAGAAGCTCCCTACATTGCCCCAAACTTGATGGAATGGAACCTTCAAGTTGATTGTGATGAAGAATCAGTCTTTGGAGAACTGTAAGATATTGGCACATATCATCGGGGAGGCTACCAGAGAGCCTATTGAAGGCAAAATCAATCGTATCCAAAGAAGAGATGTTGAAGATGTTTGGAGGTATGGTCCCTGAAATCAGCTGGTTACCATAGAGAACGAATGTCTCCAGGTTAATCAAATGGCCTATCTCTTCTGGAATATTTCCTTGTAGATTATTATTCGACAATTCTAGATTCCTTAATCTTGTGATATTTCCCAGAGAAGGTGGAATAGAACCTGTGAAATTGTTAAGATAGAGATATAAGATTTGAAGTTTAGGCAAGGAGCCAAGCCAAGATGGAATCTCTCCATGGAAACTGTTGTTTCCGAGGGATTGATGAACAAGGAATGAAAGATTTCCAATGTGTGGTGGAATGGTGCCTGTAAGACTCATTGAGGTGAGATTCAAGGCTACGACTCGGCTGTTTTGAGAATCACATGTAATCCCAACCCAGTTGCAAACAGAGGTGGAAGAAGTCCAGTTGTTTGCTAACAAGTTGTAAGGATCATGAGTGATATGAGCTTTCAATTCAAGAAGAGAAGATTGATCTGTGGTAATGTTGGTTGTTGCTTCAATAGCTAAGAAACTCATTGCAAAAACACAATACATGACAAACGACTTTGAAGCACATATGAAAAAAGGAGGTCTCTCCATGAGTGCAGGTATTGGATGAGAATCCAAGTGGTAGCTGATTTAGAGAGAATTTACAAGTGAGACGTAGAAATACTGAAACCAGCAATTTCTAGTGATTTACCAGGAAAAGGAAGATAAAGAAACTGTTGAATGATAATATATTAGTCTTCTTTTTCAACAGTCCAGGTATTCGAAGACTTTATAGCAAAGGTCTTCTTTTCACATTAACATGCTACTGTTACAACTGCCTGCCAAAATAAAAGCAATATCACACTGCAATTTAATATAATTTTGGGCAAATTGCAATAATGTACCCCGAATTGTAACAAGACCACTTTTCCCATAATTATAGAAAAGTACCATTCACTAATCCATTGACTGTTACTGTTCAAATATTTTGAAATGTTTAAATTACCCCTAAGTGTCAATAAAAGAAATTTCAATGTCCAATGAAAATATGACACATCACTCAAAATTGAATTAAAAACCTATAACTAATTCATCTTTTTTATTTTTGAAATCATAACAAATTTATCTTGAAAAGAAGAAAAAAAAAAAAAATAGCTATCTCCTATGACGAGTTTTAGAGATGTCTCCTAATGGAGGAGATATTGATCTCCTCCTATAATAGAATGAAGGAGATCAAAACCTCTCCTCCAAACCTGAACTCCTTCATTATTGGAGAAGATCAGAGCTAGCCATGGAGGGGCAGAAAGGCGGCGGCATGTGGAGGTAGTGGGAGATGGAGAGAAGCTGGTGTCGACGATGGAGGTGCATGGAGGAAGGGGGAGGTGATGATGATGGGTTTGGTGGGTGGAGAATGGAGATCTCCAATAATAGAGATTGAGATTTTGTTTGTGATTTTTTGTTTACTTTGTGGGTGGAGATCTCCAATGGAGATTTTGAATTTTTGTTTGAGAATGAAGAAGATGTTGTTCATGATGACGATGATTAAAAAAAAAAAAATGCCATTGATGATGAGTGAAGAAAACGAAAATGGAGATTTGTGTTCTAAAAAAAAAAAAAATTGTTTTATTAATAAAAACCATCCTCTAGTTTGGATTATTGGTCAAAAATCACCTTGTAGTATGGGTTATTTTCCAAAATCCACTCTTTACTTTCATTATTAACAATAAACCACCCTGATTTTAATTTATTATCCAAAATACACCCTACAGTTATTTTTCAGGTAAAAATTTAAAATTTTCATTAGGTAACTAGAAGCAAAATAGTAAATGAGCAATTAATTAATTAAATTAAATATTATTAAATAAAATTAATTTATATATGAAAATAATTAACAACTAATATTAAAATTTTCAATAAATAAAGTAAAACAAATCGTCTCTCTCTCTCATGTTTTAGGTTTTGGATTTGTGTTTATGTGGTGTGTGTGGGTGGTCAGTGGTGGTGGGTTTGGGGTGAATGGTGGTATTGGAGATGGAGGTGGCGGTGCAAAGGGTGGAGCAGCTGGGCCATTGTGAAAACGGGAAGGCTTTGCGGCGGTCGTGGGGTTTTATTGGTGATGGGGGTTTTATCTGTGATTGGAAGTGGTTTGAGGGTAAACAAATAAAAGAAGTGAATATATATATATATATATATTATATTCAGTTTCAAGAGATCATTTATTTTAACATAAAGTAAGAATCATCTTGAAATCAATCGATTTTAGTGAATTTTGATATGAATTTTTTTTTTTTTTTTTTTTTTTTTTTGATGATAAGTTTAATGAAATCTACTTGTAAACAAAATTTGAAAAATTTTCAAACACTATAACTATTTTTTTATTTTATCTATTTTTCGTCCCATTTTATGATCCTTGATTTTCAATAAAATCGGGAAAAAATAGTTTTAGTTCTTGAAACATTTTCAAATTTTGTTTATAAATAAATTTCATTGAACTTATTATTCACAAAAAAATAAAGATAAAAATTCATTAAAATTGATGAATTTCAAAACTATTTTTACTTTATGTTAAAATAAGGGATCCCTTTTATATATATCAAAATGTGTACAAAAAGATTGACAAAATACAAAGAACTTGGTACTGTAGTGCTAAAATAAATTAAAGCAATGAAAAGAATTGTAAGTAAAATATTGACTTAAATGAAGTTGGAGGCTTACAAACTTGCAATACCTTAAACCCCTACTCTTATGCTTAAAGTTCTTCTGGTTAGGGGTGGACGCGGTTCGGTTCGGTTCAATTTTGATCAAAACCGCATTGAACCGACATATTTTTGGTTTTTAAAAACGTGAATCGGTTTGAACCATTTTGGACCTTGAAACCGAATTGAACCAAACACCTTTATCTTGGTTCAGTTTGGTTCGATTCATTTCGGTTTTGGGCCTAATACAAATGGGATTTTATGGGTTTTTAAAATTTTTTTTTTCTTTCAATTTTTCGGTCTTTTAACTTACCACGTTGCTAAAGTAAGAGATCTTATTTCAATATATATGTAGAATCCAAAGAAGTTACATAGTTACATACTACATATTTGTGGACTTTGTGTCTATGTACCAAATAAGTAAAATAACATGTTAACATATCAAATCAATTAAAGAAGATTGATTATTTATTCAAGTGTAAGAATGGTTTGCATTTATTAATTAAATTCAAGATATTTATACATTTGCAAATATTAATTGTAGGAAAGCATAAAAAAAATGCTCATGTACATAACTGAAACCGGTTTTTTTTCTTTTATTGTACAGTTCGTCGGTTCGGTTCGGTTTTTAACATCCAAAACCGAAACCGAACCCGAACCAAAATTAATTCGGTTTTCAAAACTTAAATCGGTTTGAACCGAATTGACTATACGTATCAGATATGTATCCTGAAGTATTAGGAGAGTATCCGAATTGGATATGAGTTACCTCTATCAAATGAAGTATCCGAATAACCCTGTAACATATCATTTTAATATTTATTAAATAAAAAATAATAATAAGGTTCATGGCATGCACTGATTCCTTTTGTGGGAGTCGCAATCCGGGCTGAGCTTGTAGAGCCCAATCTCGTCGATCCCGACAGTTGTTGTTGTATTCAAAAAAGAAAAAAAAAAAAAAAAAGGGGATGTTGATTTTTATTTTATTTTATGGGTGGGTTAAACCGTCGATTTGGAGAAGAACTACATTTTTTTTTTAATATATATACTTAATTTTAATTTTTTTAATTTTTTGTAAGTATATTTTATTTTTAATAAGGGTTAGACTAAATCAACTTAAATTTGTGGCTTCAAATTTTGACTTCATTATCTTAATCATTCATGTGCTCTTAATCCAAGAGTTATAAATGTATTTAAATCTCAACCATTGGATTAAGAGCACCTGAGTGATTGAGATGTTAAAGTCAAAATTTTAAATCATAAATAATTAATAATATATATATATATTTTTAAAAAAAGTTTATTTTTTGATACTTTCATCTGATATAGCCCGATCTTTTTTAATATTATTATCTAATTTCTTTTAAAAAAATTATTGTTATTATCTAATTTCTTTGTTATTACTGTTGTAATTTGATTTCTTCAAATTTTTTACTTGTTTTTACAAGTTAATTAAATAATAATGGATAAAATAGGTAACTTATAGTCAATTTGGATATTTTAATAGTGTTTGACCTTTCGATAGTTAACTTTAGCAGTTTTGGATATATATATTTTATTTCACATATCGACCTAAGCGAAATCGTTTTAATTTTTACACAAAATAATCACCCAGAAGACCCTGCAATCTGCATTAAAAAAGTGTTATAGAAAGAGAAGAAAAGAGATGCAAATGCGAGTCATGTCACGTGTGATCAGAGGCAATTGATAGAGAGAAAACACGGACACGGTTGTTGATAAAGAAATATATATGAAAATGTGAGAAAGAGGATCGATGTGTGTCTGCATTATTCAACAAAGGTCCAAGGGAGACAAACTTTTCCATACCATCAGAGGGCAAAGTTTTCCAGATTGATTGATTGATTGATTCCCAAAATCAGCCAACTCATCACAGTGCGCCTGAGTGGATCGAAGTCCCTGTCATGACTTAATTAACATGCATACCGACTTCGAAGAAATCAGGAACATAAATACAATAATTGTAGCCTTGTAGGTCCCTCTTTGTTTAAATATATTTTTATTTTATTTTTAAATCATTGATTTTTAGATAGGATTAATTGCAATAATATACCCTGAGTTTTTCTAAAATGACTTAATATTCAACTAATTGTATTAATTGCAGCAGGCCCCTGATAACTATTGATTTCCATCCCATTTAATTCTTGACTAAGGTTTGCGTAGAAAAAATCGAAAACACCCCTATATTTTATTTGAAAAAGTCTTAATTGCCTATTACTATTAATTTAAAATATTCAATTTTTAACTATTTAACAATAAATAAACTTATAATAAAATCTTTTAAAACAATTAAAGAAATAAAATCTTTAAAAAATGGAAAATATATATGTTGAAGGCAAAAATGAACCTTCTGAATAAACGTCCCCCGATATGATATATGTGTAAATAAATTAGGGTACAATGGTGAATTTACCGAAGAGATACAGTAATTTTGAGAGGTAAAAGTAAAAGTTGCCAAAAGTCCTTCAAAAGATGAAAATGAGGCATTTTATAGCCTTTGGCCTGCCAATCTGGGGCACTTGTCGAAATCACATTCGCTGGTGTTGACAGCTGCCCGAATGTGCTCAGAAAAGGTCAAATCTGACAATCAGTAATTCCGAATATATGTCGGTGTTAAGGTGGCGGTGGGAGGCATCGCAAACGGGGTACCGAGTCATGGATATAAGGCACCGTAATTTTATCGAAATATGTGAGGGACACGGAATGTATAAGTATCGGTGGTCTTGGAACTCCGTAAATATACCCAACAATATATATATATATATATATATATATGATTCCTGGATTTGTTTTGGTGAAGATACCTATAATTTTACTTAATCACTTCATTCTTTTTAAAAAATTCCCAGAATGTTTTAACGAAAAAAAAATTATGGTTCAAATCTTCTCCGAGCCTTGATTTCAACCATGATTTTCTCTCTGGAAAGGTCAAAGGAATAGAGACCAATTTAAGAAAAATTGTGAGAGGAAAATTAGCCCTTGTTCCATTTCTTTACTTTTTTTTTCCAGTAATTCAACACTTATAAAAATGTTTGAATGTTCTTCTTCTCCTTCATCTGTTGTTATTCTTCTTAAGAAAAACAAGAAGGCTTGAAGTCAAACAATTTAAAATAAGTTAGAGCTGAAGATTTCGTTTTCTTCAAACCAATAAAAACAAAAATAAAAAATAAAAAAATCCCTCCTTTTGAACCTATCAAAACCCATAAAAAGAAAAGAAAAAATAAATAAATCTCTCTCTTAGATCATCAAAAACCAGATCTGATCACAGGTTTACAAACCAAACCTCCAACTCCAAGGCAATCTCCATTTTTAGGTTTCAAATTCATTAATGGAGAACCAATTCTTCATTTTTGGAGGAGGAAGACCAGATCTAGTTCTCAAAAAAAAAAAAACCAGATCTCTGACAACCTCCATTAATTGAGGTCGCCGAAGCATATCGGATTGATTCCACGGAGGAGATTATACATCCGATATATATATTTTATTTGGGTTTAGTTTTTAATTAAAAAATAATTTATATATTATTATATTATTTTTAAAAAAACATATGTAGTGAATGACAATTTTACCCCTAGTAATCCAGTCAACCGTTGTCTCTAACGGATTTTGACTAAAAGTAAGGGGGTTTGCTGCAATTAAGGCAATTAGTTGAATATTTTGCTTTTTTGAAGAAACCCAGGGCATGTTATTGCAATAACCCTTTTAGATAAGATTAAATTTATCACTGTTTATTATTTGGTGTAACATGAGATATTAATGGTGGCAAATTGGACAGCCCAGCCTAGCCGTGCCGGGCCCTTAACAGGCCAGGCCCAAAGAAGCTTGAAGCAAAAACAGGCCCAGCCTGTTAAGTTATATGAACTTTCAGGGCAAGAAGAGTGTATAGATCAGTAGTGATGTTGGTTGCTGCTGCCATAACAAAGAAACTCATCAAGCAGTGAACTAAGAAAGCCATGATAATGAAAATGTGAAAATTATTTTTCGCCATGAGAGATTTGTAATTTGAAGTGTGGGATGGATTTGTTTGCTTACTAGTGATAGGTATATATAATCAAAACAATATCTCTAAGAAACTCTATGTAACACGGATATGAGATACGGATATGGCACGATACGGGGATACGGTAAATCTTTAAAAACTAGGATACGGATACGGCAGAATACGTCAATTAAAATAATATATATTTATATTTAAAAAATAATAATATATAAAAACATATTTGATTATTCATTCAAAATCAAAACATATTCAGAATCCAAATAAAGCATGTCACAAAACTACATAAATCATAACAATGTAATATATTATAGGATCCGAATAAAACATGTCACATAAGTCGAACATATTACAAAATCCAAATAAAACATACATCACATAAGCTATAACATATTACAAAATCCAAATAATACATAAAAAAATAAAATATAAAATAAATTAAAAAAACTCATAAAACATATTTTAAATTCTTAATTAACTTCATTATCATCATTCACAATGTTAAAAGATCTAAATAATTCAGCATCTAACTCTGGTTCATCAAGTGAAAGGTTTACAATCTCAAGTATCCCGTTATTATTTTATGTCAATGGAATCAAATCAAAAATTTCTTTACAGTTTCATTTTTACCCCCAATATTTTGAAATTATATTTTGACCCCGTTTTATACTAAAATTATTATAATATTGCCTCAAACGTATCATCCAAGTATCCTCAAAGTATCCTTCAAGTATCCCTTAAGTATCCTCTAAGTATCCCTCAAGTATCCCCTAAGTATCCCCTAAGTATCCCCTAAGTATCTTAAGTCAAATTTATGAAAAAGTTAACGGATATGTCATTTGGCGTATCGGATATGTATCCTGGAGTGTCTGGGAAGTATCGAAACTGGATACGAGTTACCTCCACCAAATAAAGTATCCGTGCTTTCTAGGAGAAACTGCTAAGAAAATTATATAAATTATATAAATCTACAGTATCCTGTCAAATCCCATATTGTAAGAAAAGTAGTTTTACAAGAAACAGAGAAAAAACCTTTTTGTTTTTCAATATTTTTAATGCTAATAAATGTCGAAGTTGGACAATTATTGATGTTACAAAATCTAATAGAGTACGTAGTCTTCCGTCTCTCAATTATTTAAGTTGTCTCTATTCGGATTGAAAGCAGTCTCATTTGACTTGTTTTCTTTGCCAAACTTATTCATTTAATTTGCTTTTTGTTTTTTATCATAGCAATCAATTAAAAAAATAAAAAGGATATGCACAGTTTCTTTCTGCAAGTTGTATGGTAGGGACCACTTCGACCTCAGCAAAGGCCTCTTATTCCACAAAGTTGTCCGTGTGAAATCAGCTCAAGTACAGTACATAGAACGGAGAATATGTGCCGTAGAAACTATAGGGTTTCTTGGTCATGTTTTCGTTTTCTATTTTATATAAATCAATTTGAATATATATATATATATAATGTCAAGATAAATCAACTTAAAATTGTGACTTCAATATTTTAACCACTCATTATCTTTCAATTAAATTGTTGAGATTTGATTGCATTTATAGCTCTTTGTTTTTCAATATTGTGGTTGAAAAGTTAAAATCAAAATTTTTATATCACAATTTTAACTTGGTTTAGCCTAACCCCCACACACACACACACATATATATATATATAAATTGTTTTTTGAAAAAATATACCTAATATATAATCTATGGTTCACGATATATCAGCTCAAATATTTAACTTGATTTTTTGAATTTTACGTCTCAATCATTGGATTAAAAAGCATATGAACACGTGTATGATTAAGAAATTGATGTCAAAAAATTAACTTAGAAATTTGATCAAACATGACTTCTAGAAATCAATATCATACAATAACTCACAAAGATAATCATCTATAGAAATTTGCATACACTATTATAAATTAAAAGTTGAAAATTTTAAAAAAATGATCTTGCAGACAACATAATATTTTTCATTTCTCAATTATCAACAAATGTCAACATGTATACATTTTTTTTTTCCTTCTGGTCAATAGAACGGATATTTTAATTTTACCAATAAAATAAAATTTTATTTTTCAAAAACTCTAAACTCAATAACTCATAATAGTTTCCTTCTTTTTATCAAACATACTCCTAGAAATCAATATCTACAATAACTCACAAAGATAATCATCTATATAAATTTTCATGCACTAAAATTATAAAATAAATGGCTGAGAAATTTTTTAAAATGATCTTGTCAACAGCATTGTATTTTTTTTTCTACTATCAGATAAATTTCTGGTAAATATGTGCACATAAACACAAACAAAACGCTTCGTTACAGACTCCAGACACATATTTTCAACTCAAAAGACGCATTCCAACAAAATTCAACACTTTCATTGACTACTTTCAAACCATTTTGTTTATGGTATTTTTTTTTTTTTTTATCTTCAATTAGAATCTAAAGTATTGCTTAAACCCATTTAAATTCATATAACAAGTAATTTTCAATACAATAACCATATAACTCTCAAGTCAGCAGTTTGAATCCTACCAATACAAAAGCTTCAAAAAAAAAAAATCTGGTCTAGATAAATAGATAATATCAAAAAAAAAAAAAAAAAAAAAAAAAAATACAATAACCATCTGTAACAAAATATTCAGTAAAAAAAAAAGTACTAAATGCATTATTTATTCTCTTAGTAAATTTTAAGTGAACAGAATCTCAGTGTAAATGTTGTTATTGAAATTTATTTTGTTTAAGTTGCATTTATGTTCGATTATCAAGCAAATTTTACACAGACAAAATCACACGGGTTTTCCCCACCACTAAAACACAAAAATAATTATATTAAGATTGTATTTTCAAAATGCATTAAAAAGCATTTCAGAAAGAAAATGTTATCAAATAACAGC
This sequence comes from Acer campestre, assembly GCA_954870605.1. Lineage (NCBI taxonomy): Eukaryota > Viridiplantae > Streptophyta > Magnoliopsida > Sapindales > Sapindaceae > Acer > Acer campestre. The sequence continues at coordinate 11,910,781 of OX940809.1, forward strand.
AGGATGATGTATGAAAGAAGGCCAACAAATCAAATTACGAATAAATTGTGTTATTATTGAATTCATTGATTCCCATCATTTCTATGCAAGTGTGTGCAAAAAGGCTGGGTGTGTGTGTGTGCTTGTGTTTCAGAGAGAAACAAAAAGACAAAACAACATCAAAGAAAAACAGAGAGTTAAGAACACACAGAATATCAGACTATCAGAGTATAGGTATTTATACTGTGATTTGAGGGAACTTTCCAATTCCTTATGGAATCCGTGATTGTTCTCCGACAAGTGATACAACCTGAAGACGATCTTGCTTCTGATACGTATTTGCATTTCCGACGGTGTACGGTATGAATCCAAATTCACTTTGATTTATTGTTTAATCGATAATCTTCAGACAATAAATCATTTTTAATCTACTTCACATTCTATCTAGATATATCTATATGTATATAAACCATAAATAATAGGGTGAAATTCATTTAGTCCCTCTAGTTTGACCTAATAGCCAAACTGCTCCCCCAGTTTTCAAATTTATCTTAACAGGTCCCTATAGTTACCAAAAATCTGTATTTTGATCCCCGCCGTCCAATTCTGTTAGGGTTCCGTTAGATCATTAAGGATATAATGGTAAAAGTAGAGTAAAATTAATAATTTCAATTAAAAACAATTAAAAAATTGATTTAAAAAAATAATATTTAAAAAATTCAAATTAAAAATATAAACATTCAACACATTTATTCTCTCTTCAAATAAAACATTCAAATCAAACCCTAAACCCAAACAAAACCAAACCATACCAAACACATTATCTCTTCCATCTATTCTTCTTCTACACTCCAAAAAGAAATCACAGTCTCAATCTTAATCACAATCACAATTACAATCACAATCACAATCTCAATCGCAAACACAACAAACACATTCCTAGATGGAATTCTCCAACCCCATATTGAACTACACCCAATCACAAACCAATTGAACAAATAAAAACAGTCAAATGCAAGATCTTCAACCATCTCACAAATGCAAATTTTCCCAGTAACCAAACAAAAAAGAATCCCTCAAATGTCAATAGATAAAGATAATCACCCATTTTAAAATCACCAATTAAGAATTCAATGGCTACAGATTAAGTTCCAAGAGAACATCAAAATCAAAATTCAAAGACACATCACATGCGTTTAGTATGTTGGCAGTTCTCAACAATCAAAACAAGAACCTTGTCGTTTTTCTCTAATGGAAGATTCGCGATCAGTTTCCAAGAGCTCTCTCTGTTCATTCTCTGAAGGTATTGTTGAAGACGAACTAGGTTTTCGACTGGACCTTGATATTTCTGGAATGTATTTCTTAGCGTAATGCATCAAATCTCGTTGTCGCATTGCAGAAATCAGACGCTTCAACAATGGCAGACTCAACAACGATAGATCTTCAAGCCAGGACTCTGAATTTTTGGTGGCTTTTCTGCGTAGATCGACTTCGATTTCGTTCCACAAAGCTTGATTTGAAGCTCTTCCTCCTCCTTTAATCACCAGCCAACCAAACAGAGTAGGATCTGCACACAGAGAGAGAGAGAGAGAGAGAGAGAGAGAGAGGGGATAGAGAAAGAAGAGAAAGAAGGGTGTGGGTGGTGTTTCTGCGGGCTAGGGTGTGGTGTTTGGGTGGTGGCGGTGGCGGCAGCGGCAGCGGCTAGGGTTAGGGTTTGGTGAGTTGTGGTGTGTTGAAGAAGATGAAGAAGATGAAGAAAAAGAGAGAGAGAGAGAAGGGAGAGAGAGAGAGAGAGAGAGAGAGAGAGAGAGAGAGAGAGAGAGAGAGAGAATGGGGATTTAGGTTTTTTTAAATATTTTTAATTATTTATTTTATTTTTAAATTGTTTTTAATTGGTTCGAATTTAATTTTTAATTTGGAGATTTTTTTTTATTTTTGTATTTTTTTCTTAATCAGGGGTTGAACACTTGAACCTCTGACCCTGTCAGTTTACACTTTTTCAATGGAATTGTTAACAGAAGGACTTAACGAGATAATTCTGAAAAATAGGGGACCAGTTTAGCTATTAGATCAAACTAGAGGGACTAAAATGAATTTCACCCTAAATAATACAAAGCAAGAAAAAAGAAAATCAAACTTGACAAACTGACATCTAATTTTACCAGTAAATTTATTGGGGACTAGTAATGTTCATTGCGATTGGGTAATACTTGAATAAACTTCATAGAAATAGAGCATACTAAATTGAATTTATGGCCAAAATAATATAAATTGCTAACAAAACACACAACATCAAAGTTACCATTCTAAGTTTTGTCAGAGACGGAAAGAAAAAAACAAATTACGAAAAAAACTAAAATATCTAATATCTTGTCAGAGCAGGTTACCTACTAAGGCTACTATGCCGCTTCTCCGTTTTGGCTCTCATACAGTCATACTTCTATAGTTCTATGTCTTGGCTAGTTGGCTGTGATAAATAGGGGGAATTGCACAAACATCCCCTAAGGTTTGGAAAAATGACACGAATATGGTAGTTTTAGCCATATAAACACTAACTTCCCTTGACATTTTAAAAATGTTGCACATACATCCCCTGCCGTTAGATCTCTTCCGTTAACTTCTAACTGGCAAGGGTAAAATGGTAACTTGATAAGAAAGTAAAATTTAAAATTATTTAACCTATTATTAAAATAAAAATAAAAATATTAAGAAATTAACAATTATATATATAATAAAATTAAAAAAAAAAAAAACTAAAATAAAATAAAAACCTTCTCTATGTTTTCACAATAGAGAAGAAAGAGAGAAAGAAGAGAAAGGGGAGGGAAGGGTAGATCGGTGGGGGAGTTCAGCGGGACCGACAGCAACTGGTTCCGATGTCCGGCGACGGTGCGAGGGTCGACGATGGTTTAAGGTGCGATGGACTGGAACGAAGCAGTGGAAGAAATAGAAGAGAAAAAGGAAGAGAGGAAGAGAGGAAGAGAAACGATCGGGGCCGGAGAAGATCGCAAACAGGTCGGCGAGGGTCGCGAGGACACCGGAGAACGACGCTGGCACACCGTAGAAGCAGATTCAGCGGCGAATTGGGAAGAAAAGCCATGACCCGCTGTCGACCCGTTTTTGACCCGAGACCCGATTTCACTTTGGGTAAAAATTGTTGATTTTGTGTAAAAAGTCTGGGTTTGGGGTTTTGATTTCTGGGTTTGATTTCTTTCTCTCTTTCTGGGTTTGGGATTTTGGTTTTGGTTTTGGTTTCTGCTTTTGGATTGGGGATGATGGCTGTGGTTGATTTCGATTGGATGTTTTCGATTAGGCTTTAGTGGTTTAATGATGGTAATGGTTTGGTGTTGATGATTGAAATTTGATGATAGTGGGTTGGTGATGATAATGGTGGTTTGGTGTTCACTGATGATTAGGCTGTTTCTGGTTTTTTTTTTGACAGATATGAGTATGATTTTTTTGGTTTCAATGTGAAGAAATTGTTTTTCTGATCACAATAATTTTCTACCATCCACCTCTAAGATGGGCGGTGCATATTGAATCTGGAGATGTTTTTTTTTTTTTAATTATTATTATTATTATCATCATCATCATCTTCACCATCCATCTATGTGATGAACGATGGTGATCCATTTGTTTTTTATTTTTCAAAATCTTGTAATTTATTATAACTGTAAATTGCATAATTGTCTTAAAATCTTATATAATAATCAATGGATAAATAACTCATGTGAGTTGTAAAATCACTCACACCATCTCATGTCATTTACAGGGGTATTTTGGACATTTAAACGTTTTTACCCTTATCAGTTAGAAGTTAACAGAAGAGATTAAACGGCAGGGGATGTATGTGCAATATTTTTAAAAGGTCAAGGGAAGTTAGTGTTTATATGGCTAAAACTGCCATATTTGTGTCATTTTTCCAAACCTCAGGGGATGTTTGTGCAATTCCCCCTTATAAATATAAGGTGTTTCTCTCTCTTTAAATTTTAAGGGCTAATTGCACAAACATCCCCAAAGTTTAAGTATAATTGCAGCTATATGCAACTTTTGTCTGAACTTACACGAATATACCCTGTCGTTAGTAATCAACCGTTATATTTAACCATTGACTGTCTTATTCATTCGAAAAGTCTAAAATGCCCCCAGTTATTATATTAGCATTTATTTGATCAAGACAAATTCAATTAAAAAGTATAATATAATAAAAATAAGAGAGCTTCTCCTTACAATCTATAAATTGTCTATTCACACTCCAATTTAAATTTTTTCATTAATGACAATTTTAACCTAAATTAAAATTACTAAACAAGACAAAAAAAAAAAAAAATAAATAAATAAATAAATTTAAAAGCACTCCAAACTAATTAAATTATTAAAAAATATATATTCTCTCTCCTAAATCATTAGATTAAATGTTATGTATTAAACTCTCTCTCCTAAATATATTATTACTATATTAAACACTCTATCCTAATTAATTTCACTCCATTAAAAAAAAAAAAAAAATCATATTTCCATACCTTCTAAGACTAATGAAAAAATTAAAATTCTCTAGGCAATCACATACCTATAAGAATAACAAAAAACATTTTCATATTTCAATTTAAAAAAATATATATTTGTTTTTTGAGTTTATTTATTTATTTTATATATATACATACATACGGTTCCTGAAAATCAAACTTATTAATTTTTTTTTTTCTTCTAAAATTAGAGATATTTAGTGGAAGAAAGACAATTTAATATGGTAATTAAAAATTTAGGAGAGAGTATTTAATATGTAATAATTAATCTAATGATTTAGGATAGATAATTTCTTTTTTTAATAATTTAATTAAAAAAAAAATAAAAGGATAATCTTGTAACAAAATGAAGTGTTTTTAGAATTTTTTTAAATTTAAATTTTGAGAATGAAGTGTTTTTAGAAAAGAAGTGTAAAAATAAAAAATTGGATTGTTAAAAGAAGCTCTCTAAAAATAAATACAATTTTTTTTTTTTTTAAAGGCACAAATTTGCCTTAAAAAAAACAAAGATCTTATTTAAAAAAAAAAGCACACTAATCTTTTTTTCTGGGAATCACCATTGACTGTGAAAAAAATAATCTGAAAGGGTGATCTTCACCGACGATGGAAGCTCCTCCACCTCCACCGCTACCTTTTCAAGCAGCCGATCCCCTCTTTCAATAGAGAAGAGTCGATCTGATCTAGTAGGGAAGAAGATCGATGCTGGTCTCCTTCGATTGGAGGAGTCCAACGCTCAAAGGTTGTTCGATTGCATCCTCCACAAATTGTACGGCGACGATTGGAAGAAGCAGATCCAGAATTTTCAACTTCAGAACCTTAATGTTGTTGTACGAGACTCTCCTGATGCTATTGAACAGCTCCACAACCGGATTTCTAAGTTAGAGGTGGTTTCAGAGTTGGATATGGAGAACCAAACCGAAACTTTAGGGATTCCAAAAAAGATTTTGATTTACGACCATGAAACGTTGTTTGATCACTCGGCTTGGAAGTTGTTGAAGTTTCCTGTGATTGCGAAGCCATTGGTGGCCGATGGCAGTGCCATATCTCACAAAATGGCCTCAATTTTGTGTTCAATATCCTTTTTTTTTTAAGAAAAGATACCCTGTGTTTTTTGTCTTGTTTGGTTGATGAGAAGAAAACAAGAGAAAATGGAAGGAAAAAAATGGTGGTGACAGACCGACAGTGTCTCTTTGTTTTTTTGTAAAAAAATTACTTTTCACAAATTTATTATCAATGGATGGAGGAGATCAGATCTCATCCACCAATCTCCCCTTTTTAATAATAATTTTATCTTATTAATAGATTAAAAGACTTTTTTACCCCTCTCCAGTTAAGTTCTTACGGAACATTACTAAGGGTAGGGTATGTTTGTGTAATTACATCTAAAATCAAGGGACGTTTATGCAATTAGCCCTATTTTCAAACTACATATTTACCCTTTCCTTCATTTTTTCTACAACTCTATAGTCTGTATTTTATGTCATTTTAAAGGGCATCAATGTCCTTTTAAGACAAACAAATTATGATAGAAACTAAAATATCTAATAGTGCCGGAATGGTAAATTACCTGGCAAGTTTCCAAAAACTCCCTAATTCAATCAGCAAAAAGATGTTTTTACCCTTCTCATATATTATTTGATTTGTATTTTCATGTAAATTTTAAACGTGTCAAGGGTACAATGGTCTGTATAATGTATAACAAAAAAAAAAAAAAAAAAAGGTAAAATGACATGTCTAACACTTGTTTATTGAAAAGATAGACACAACTCTTAGTAATTTCCAAATATTTAGATAATATATTTTCATTTTACTGTCAAACAAATTCCATGGAACTATAATTCTAAAAGTTATCACTCTTTTTATATAGTCAATAGATATTGCAGAACTTGTAGCATACAAACTGTTTGATAAAAGTCTCTGTTGAATTAAGCATTCCAAAGTTTTAATTTTTTATTTTATTTTAAAAGGCAATCATAAAAAAGAAGGCACCAAGCCAAGCCAGACAACCACAAAAGCCACAACAGCCCACAAAAGCAAAGCACACCACACGGTCCCCCCCCCCCACACGAAGAAGACAACTTTGGGGTTGGGTAGATGGACGAGTTTTGGGTTTGGGTAAATGATTTTAAGTCAGCGACTCGAATTCTATCAACGGTAAAAACTTAAAAAAAAAAAAATACATGGTCTAAATAGGTAGATAAATAAATACTGTAAATAAAAAAAAAGGATAAAAATCCCCACGAAGTTTCGTTATTTCTATAGGGACCAAATCGGAAGAGTGAAAGTCATACAGGAAAAAATGAGATCAACGATGATAATGAAAACAACATCAAACTTGGTATAATGGCTTGTCCCAAATAATTTATTTATTTTGCTGCTTAACAATATATTATAGGGAAACAATCATTTTGGTAAATCACACCCCCCCCACCCCCCCCCCCAAAAAAAAAAAAAAAAACAAAAGTATTCGTCAAATACCCCCTACTGTTGCTTTTTCCGTTAAAATGAAAAATTGTCCGTTATCTTGAAGGGCAATATAGTAACTTTAACAAAAAAATGACCATTTCCCTCCCATGAGGTTTTCCATATTAGATAAACTGATCCCTCTAGTTTCAATAATAGATAGCCCTCTTGAAACTCTAAATATTAGTCATTTTGCCCCTTCTATCAAATTAAAAAATAAAAACACCTCTATCAAGAATTGAACCTTTGACATTATGCTTAAGAACTACTCAAACCAACTAAGCTACTCCAACTCACCGTTAAAGAATTGTTGATTTAAATGTGTGTATATATGTGTATATAATGTATATATTTATATAGTATAATTATTTAAACATATTATATATCAATGGACTATTTGATTCCTATTTGAGTAATTAATTTTATAATAACAAGAGTGTAGTTCCAGTTTTTTAGTGGAATAAATCCGGAATTAATAAATCTAATATTTAATTAAAGATTTATCGGAGCTTGAAATTATAGGTCCATGTGTCCACATGCCATCTCCATAACTGTAGTGATTAATTTGAAATTAATCATCTGTACATAAAGAAGTTTATATATTGTTTTATTTAGGGGTAATTACCTTAATGACCATCAACTTAAACCACCACTATCAAAATGGCCACCAGATGAGGAATGAGTTTCAAAATGGCCATTTTTGGCAAACAGTGTTATACTAATGACCATTCCATCCAATTCCATCAAATTCTATCCATTTCCATCCAATTCCATCCAATGAATGACATTTTGGTAAACAAGTAGATGATATTAATTTATTTTAGATATTTTTTGGAAATCAATTTTTTCTTTTGTTTTTTGAAACAGATAATTATATTTAGTGTATGTATATACGTATAGCATATCTCAAAATCTCAAACATATATTATATATTATATATATATTGAAAAGATTAAGGCTACAAAATCTAAAAATTCTAAAAAATATATTTGAGATAAGTTGAAAAGAAATATATATATATGTATATATTTTTGAAAAGAAATATATAAATTAAAATTATACTTACTAAATTTGATCTTAATCTTCTCAAAAACGAATATATATATATATATATATTTATTTCTATTTTGTAGCCTTATTCTTTTCAATATATATATATATATATATGTGTGTGTGTGTGTGTGTGTTTGAGATATGCTATATGTATATACACACACTAAATATAATTATTTGTTTCAAAAAATAAAATAAAATAAAAAATTGATTTTCAAAAAATATCTAAATAAATTAAATCATCCCCTTATTTACCAAAATGCCACTCATTGGATGGAAATTGATGGAATTGGATGAAATGATCATTAGTGTAACAGTGTTTGCCAAAAATGTCCATTTTGAAACCAATTCCCCATCCGGTAGCCATTTTGATAATTGTGGCATAAGTTGATGGCCACCAGTGTAATTACCCCTTTTATTTATTATTAATTTTATTTATTTAATTAATTCATCATTAATTAAATAATCAAATTATTAATTATTATAGCCAATAAACAAAATACAGGGGGGATATTTACCAATGTGGCATAATATAGGGCGCTATATTATATATACATTACGTCTACAACTGAATGATTGTGCTAAGGGTTTGCATGATCCGATCAAATCCAGTATGATCCATTTGATTTGAAGATTTGGAGCCTCGTGGGAAAAATGTCATCCATAGTCCAAGCCTCATAGTTAGGTGGATAAGGCTTGATTATTGATGTTTGTAAGTCTGAAGGAATAAGATCAAGGGTAAGACTCTATGATCAAATATTGTTTTTATTTTATTTATAAAAAAAAAAAAAAATGAAATTTGACAAATTTATGAGTCACGATATGTGCGCTCCTGAAAAATTGTATGGGCATACATATTTGTTTGTACTCCCCATTAGATTTTTAAAAGATTGTATTTTGTAAGCACATTCCACTGATTACCAAATATACAATTCTCTTGGAACATCTTTAATGTAATGCCATTTTAACGTGTCAATGCTATAATTTAACAAAAAAAAAAAAAAAAAAAAACATACTTCAATACAATACCAAATGTCGTGCCAAATTTATCAAATTTGTCACATTCTATTTAACCAAATTTGGCAGATACAGGAATAGCTCAAACATTGAAGGCTCGGCCCATACCCGACTCTTAAGATTGATTGTACTTTAAGTTTACAGTTTGCCCCGGCCGATCCAACCTGACCCGACCCATTTGACACCTCCAGCAACAATTTGACAAAGCCCAAAACTATGACGTTTAACGGTTGAAGGAAAGGGAAATCAGTGGTGTAGAACGAGAGTCGCCGGTGTCATGGCGATAGATGGAATCGAAGCTCCGTCTCCTCCCTCTCAGTCACAGTCCATTTCACATTTTGGGTACTATTTATTATCGTTTATATTTTATATATTTTTTAATTTAATTATATCAAAATTCATAATTTGTTGTCTCTGCCTTTGCACTGCAGCCAACCACGTCACTTTTATGTTGCCGTCGACAGACTCCAATTCAAGATGGTATATTTTTCTACAAAAACATAAATTAAATTTTGATTTAACAGATTTTATGTAAAAAAATAATTGATAAATAATATTTTTGTTTACATAATTTGCAGGAGGCACTGGTGGATCTATTGGGAGTGGCGGGGCGGCACACGTGCTTGCCGATGGTAGTCTGCTGCAGCTCACGTGATGAGCTTGACGCTGTCTGCTCCGTCGTCTCTAACCTCCCTTACATTCCTTTCTCCTCTCTGGTAATTTTATTTTATTTTTATTTTTATTCCCTTGAATAGTCAATTATTCTAGAAATATGCAATCTGCTTGAATTTAGTTTACTAATGTTGTTCAACTAGTTAATCACTTCAATTATGTTTGCCAAATTTCCAGAATTGAAGTGCTGGTTGCTAAATTAGCTCATTTGTGGAAATGTCTTTGTTAATGGGTAGAAGAAGGGAAAGTTAGTCATTGGAGATGATATAGTTTGTAAGGCCTGCTGTAATAATCGAATCTATACGTGCCGGGGTGTCGATAAGATAAGAAGAACGATTGTTTTAGGTTGCCAGTTTTTGTAATTGCATTCGTCGGATTATTATGTTAGTTTGTTTTTATCCGTAAAGTTAAATTCTGAACTTTTCGAATAATGCAATTCAGATGGTGAATTTTTAGTTTGTTTATATCTAAAGGAATGCCTATATGATTTTCTTGTCCTAGGAAGGTCAGTTCTTCACTGAATTACCTTTTCTCATTGTTGGTTAATGACCCAGATGTAACTTAATTGTAAATTCTGGACGAATGAGATTAACATTATGGACCCATATCATTATGGACATTAACAGGGTTTATTGAGATTAAAATTTCGATTTCCTGATTGCAGTCTCTTTTTAGAGATATTGTGATTTGGAATGTTTGCTAAAATACTATGCATAATGTTTGCCCTTCTATCATTACAGTGACCTAGTTGAAGCAGAAAGAACTTGAGAGACTTTTCGGCAAGCCACAGTCAGTTGGAATCAAAACGTCTCTGCTCAATCAGGAGATGACAGTGAAACTGTAAAAGATGAGCAGAAATCTTGTATGATGGTTGTAACAGATGCTTGCCTACCAGTTCTTGCTTCCAGAGAATCTCCCATATTTGCTCGAGTTCTCATAAATTATGCGTTACCAATGAAGAAGGTATAGTCCTATCTACAATTCACCTTCTGTTAATTGGAGACCGCTGTATATGATACCATAAAAGTCATTTCGATGATTGTGTATTTGTGTGTATACGTGTGTGCCTTTCTCTATTACTGTTAATGTCATTTCTAAAAATAACTTGATGGCTTGTGTACGTGGATTCCTTTTGAGTTCTCTATCATTTCTTGCTTCCTTGCAGGAAACATATTTGAGGCGTATTGCAACTTGTTTGGCGGCAGGTTTTTCTTTAAACATGTATTCATTTCTTTGATGTTTATTATGGGTTCTGCATTCAAAAATAACTCAATTTGACTAAGTGCAGATGGTGTTGTAATCAATATGGTTGTTGGGGGTGAAGTGGTAACTCTTAAAAGTATTGAGGAAAGCAGCAACCTTGTCATAGCCGAAATGCCCATAAATGTGATTTTTGCTTGCTTTGTTTTTCTTCAATCTTTAAATTGGAAATCAGTAGGACGACGTAGCATTTGACAGCTATGAATATGAAGGCCAAACATGTTGCTCTTGTTAATGCAATGAGGAATCCTTTTACATTTTTTCTGTTTTTCAATTGTTATTTAATTCAACAAACATAGCTACACACTACCCGTATACAAAAAATTGTTTTGTTGTTTATTTGATGTCCTGTTAATGGTATAAGATTAACTTGAAATGGTGGCATGTTGCAGGTTTCTGAAATTTTGTAATAGCAATAGTTGTCAGCAATGTCAAACGACACATAAGAAGACTTGATCGGGCATTTGATCCAGATTCAATGCTGTTAAAACTAGGTTATGTGGAGACCTCTTACAATAATTTTAGATTTATATTTGTTCTGCACTTTCTGCTTCAGTCATAGATTTGCATGACTATTCTGGCGAGCATGCTGAAATAGTTAAGTGGAATCGACTTTTGCTTGATTTGTCAAGTAACAGATACAATCCTGATGTTGTATTCTAAGAACCCTGATTTGCCAAGTGGAAAAAAAAACCTTTAGTAAGGAAAAGGTGTTCTAACTTGTGGAATAGTCTGAAGTCTAAATTTTTATTTGTTTTCATAATCAGTATCTCAAAAATCCATGCCTTAGCATTTGCAGTATTTGGAGTCCGAAGACAATTAGTCATGATGAATTTGTATTCTTAGATATACTATATCTCGTCTTATGTTGTCAAAAGCAAACCGAAACCTTTCTAAGGGGAAACAATGTAATTTCTGGTTTAATGAGATACAGATACTCTACTATCTCTGCTTACTATCATATCAAATAGATATGTCCAAAGTTCTTTTATGAAAAGAAGTAATTACTCGATCTTCTTTTATCAAACAGATATGTGCCAATAATCTGACAGAACAAAAGGTGAGACTGGAGAGACTATATATTGCACATATGCTTTGTTCAGTCGAGACTGTAGAGACTATATTTCTATGCATGTGCTTCATCTGGTCCAGGGGAGGAACACAGCTTATAATTTAGCAAAAATGTTACCAAACAAATAGAGTATGAGATTGAAAATATAGTTGGAGCGAGTATAAGATGTTATCAAACAAATACAGTATTAATTTCTCCTAGTAGTCTGTTCAGACACATAGAAAAACAATATAAAAACTCAACCTCAAATCTCTAAGATTGTTGACATTCAAACTGATACATAAAAAGGAAAATAGATCAAAATGTAAAAAGTTCAAGAGCTTCAACATTAGCCGCAGTTTCGATGCAATAATATAAACAATAAAGGATTCAGGTTCTTGCCAAACTCTTTTCAAACTTGGTTTTGATATTTTTAAGTGCTCCCAGGACGTTGGCTATGTCAAGCCTATTTTCAGGCATCTCCACAGTGCAATCCACAGCCACTCGAAGAATGAATAAAACACATTCCTTTTTAGCAGACAAATTTTCTTCTCCTAGTAAATTAGTATCTGCTATTTCGGTTACTGAATGAGGTAGTGCATCTTTTATCCAATATTGCAAGCTCAATTGTTCATCAAACATGTTGTCTGTGGGCTTCTTTCTTGTAAATGTTTCCATCATCAAAATGCCAAAGCTGTACATGTCACCTCTTGCAGAAACAATTCCTTCCGATCCATACTCTACAAGTGAGTTCATAGTTAGGAAATGATACATCTATTTGAAACAGAATATAGATCGTAAACTACAAATGTACCTGGTGCCATATATCCAATGGTGGCCAAAGTGTTGGTTTGTGTCATAGAATCTTCTTCACCTAAGCGTTTGGCGATGCCGAAATCACCTACACGAGCAACCATATCTTCACCTAGCAAGATATTGTTAGGCTTTAAATCACAATGTAGAATTGTTGTCCCATAACCATAATGGAGATATTCCAGTGCTGATGCCACATCGATCATTATGTTCAGTCTTTGTATGACATCAAGAAAATAGTTGTGAGAATACAACCACTTTTCTAAGCTTCCATTAACCATGTATTCCAGTACCAAGGCTTTGAAATCCAAGTTATTAGAGCAATTGCTGATAATTTTGACAAGATTCCGATGACGGATTTTGCTCAATACTTCACATTCATCATTAAAACTCCTTAATGCCCTCTCTACTTGCAAATTGAAAACCTTCACTGCTACAGTTGTTCCAACTAAGAGTTTTCCTTTGTACACTGAACCAAAGCCACCAGTACCAAGTAGATTGCTTTCATCAAATCCATTTGTTGCATGTTCAAGTTCTTGATAGGAAATCCTTCTCCATGTTGATAAAGCTGGCATGTATTCTTTATCCGGCCGTCTGGATTTTTTCTTTTGGCATCTAAACAAAAGAAATATAAGTGATAACACAAGTACTGTTGATGCAATTGCTGATAATATGTATATAATTGGTTTCGAAACACTTCTCAACTTGGATCCTTTAAGTGAGATAGTTCTGCATTGGGGGACTTGAAATCGGGGAGCACCACAAAGTTTACTATTACCCAAAAATGATCCAGCTGACAAGTTTGCAAAACATCCTCCGGTAGGAATTTCCCCATCTAGTCTGTTGAAAGAAACATTAATACCTTTGAGGTAATGTAGTTTCTCAATAGACTTTGGAATTGGTCCAGAGAGGTTATTACTAGATAAATCCAAGATTTCCAAGCTAACCAAGTTTCCAAACGATTCAGGGATCAGGCCTTGTAATTTGTTTTGTGCTATGGAGAAGTTTATGAGGCTCTGGAGGCCTCCAATGCTGCTAGGAATTTCACCGGATAATTCATTCTCTGACAAGTCTATTTCATACACAGCCCTTAAATTACCAATATCTAGTGGTAGGTGACCGCCGAGTGAATTTGCTGATAAGTTCAATCTCAAAATATCTTTGAGGCTCCACATGGATGCAGGTATTCTAGAAGTAAAATTGTTGGAATCAAGGTATAGAGATCGCAGTGAAGTGATATCACCCAAACATGCCGGTATAGGACCAGAGAGCTTGTTACCACTCAAGTATAGGTCACCTAAGTTTCTTAAATGGCAAACTTCATTTGGAATGGAGCCTTGCAATTTATTGCCATCAAGATACAAAACTTGAAGCATTCTCATTTTTCCAATTGCAATCGGTACAGATCCAGTCAATTCATTGTTTCCGAGGTGGAAGTATGTCAAGTTGCTTAAGTTGCCAACTTCGTGGGGAATGCTACCCTTAATTTTGCAACCATTTGCCCAGAACTCTTGAAGAGTAGTGGAGAGATTTCCTAAAGAAACTGGAAGTGTGCCACTCAATGGATTATTGCTTAAAGCTATTATTCTCAAAGATTTGCAGTTTGTCAAAGAAGAAAGAAAGTTCAGTTCTTGAGTTGAAGATTCGCTGGTCAATTGATTTGAGGCTAGGTTGAGGCTTTGTAGATTTCTTAGATTACCAAGTGTTGTGGGAATAGGGCCAGAGAACGAGTTTGATTCTAGCTCTAGGATGGTGAGCTGAGAAGCATTGGAGATAGAGTCTGGGATTATGCCATTGAGTTCATTTTCCCATAGGTAAAGCTCATTGAGACTAACCGCGAGGCCTATGGTTAAGGGAATGGTGCCAGAGAGGTGGTTCATGTGTAGTATAATGACCTCTAATTTTGAGATATTGAAGATTGCATGTGGGATTGGGCCTGTTAAACTGTTATTACCGAGACTCAACAAATTTAGATTATGAAGGTTACCGATTTCCGGCGGTATTGAACCTGTCATCATAAAAGAGAATAATAAAAACAAAATGAATCACTCTTTAATTTTATTATTCGTTCAATGGTTTAAACAAAAATATATCTATATTATTTGGTGTGAAATTTGCGTAAAAGAATGCAAGCTAGAAAAATCCTCCATCAGAGAAATAGGCTTGACCAATCATCAAAGACAACAAGCCTTCATCAAGAGTTAAAACGTCTAAATTAAATGATTTTTTTTTTAAAATAATAATAATCTCGGAATGGCCCATTTTGATGCCCAATTCGTTTTATTCAATATATCTTCAAATAAAACCCAAATTTTTAAGGATTCATACTTTCTGTTACTGATATCTTCTTCTCCACCCACCAAAGAAAAAGAAAAACGGCAACTCATTAGTCATTACTATCTCTTTCTCTCTCAACTCTCAAGTGACAAGTATTAAACTCTCAGTTTTATTTAGGTAATTTTCTTTTGTTTTTTTTTTTTTGTTTTTTATTTATTTTTATTTTTACAAATTGTAATTTTTTTAATCTGTATTTCTATGTTGATGTTTCCAGATCTCCCAACAAAAAATTTCTTTGTTTTTTATTTTTATTTTTTTCGTTAATTGATGTTGTTAATGATGATCGGAGAAGAAAAATTTATGATTTTTTTTTTTTTTTTTTTGTCTTGATGAGAAAGAAGAAGATGGGAGATCTGGTTTCCAAATCTCAAAAAAAAAAAAAAAAAAAAAAAAGGTTCTTTTGACTAGTAAATTATAGGGAGGAAACGAGAGTAAGAGATAACGGAAACTAACCTATGAAAACAGAGTTGATGATCTGATTTTTGAAGCAAAAAAACAGAGCTTGATTGCTCGAGCCACTAGTTTCGTTTCTCTGTGTTTACTTTACTTTATTATTATGTTTTTTCTTTCTTTTTTCCTGATTGATGTTGTTAATGATCACTAAAGAAGAAAATTTTATGATTTGATTTTATGCCAAACCGCCCAAAAAAAAAGTTCTTTATTATTTAGAGTAATTGAACAAACATCCCCTGAGTTTAGGCCTAATTACACACATATGGACTTTTTACCAAATATTACACAAACATTCCCTACCATCAATTGACTTCCATCAAAACTAACTGTTGACCAGATTTTTAGTATTAAAGTCCAAAATACCCTTAGTTACTTATTTATATTTTATTTTGTTCTCCTTAAAGTAAAATAAATTATATAAAAATGCAAATAAAAAATTTTAATTATATTTTTTAAAACAAATTTAAAAGACAAAAATATATAAAACAAAAAAAATTTAGACTTTAAAAAAAATTAGAAAAAAGAATAAAGGAAATTTTTTAAGAAAAGAAATGGAGAATAGATTTCAAATACGCCATTGCTGGGATTTGGATTCACAATCATGTAAAACAAAACTAGATTTTATGTTTTTGACATTAAAATATAATCATTATTGATAATTGAAAACTGAATATAATTGTGGAATCCTATTTATTGCTAAAAATCTCATGGCTTGAATAGAATCCTATTGATGATTGGAAATTGAATATAATTATGGTTTGTTGGTATATAAATCATTAATAATGATTGTATTTTAATGTTAAACTTAAAATCTAGTTTTGTTTTTCATGATTGTGGATCCAAGTCCCAGTTTTGACATATTTAAGATCGATCTGTTCTCCATTTCTTGTCTTAAAAATTTTCTTTTATTCTTTTTTCCTAATTTTTTGTAAAGTCTAAATTTTTTGTTTTATGTTTGAAAAAAATATAATTAAATTTTTTTTATTTGCATTTTTATATAATTTATTTTATTTTAAGGGGAACAAAATAAAGTATAAATAAGTAACTAAGGGTATTTTAGACTTTTAATAATAAAAATCTGGTTAACAGATAGTTTGGATGGAAGTCAACTGACAGTAGGGGATGTTTGTGTAATATTTGGTAAAAAATCCATATGCGTTTAATTAGGCCTAAACTTGGGCGACGTTTGTGCAATTACTCCTTATTATTGATTTATTTATTATTCTTAATTGATGTTCTTAATGATATTGAAGAATAAGATGAGGCTTTTATTATTATTATTATTATTTAAGACAAATCCATCCAATTTAATACAATTCTACGTAAAAATCCAACTCTAACCAAATCTAAATTGAATACACCCCCTCTTAGAGTCGGGTTTATATATCGAAAAAACTATGAATATACACAAATGGCCCATTTTTTAGATTCCGCCCAGGGGCCTGGGGCCTAATGTTAGGACCGGCATTGGATTTTAGGAATACTACTCCCAATATCAGAGAGAGGAGAGAGGGCTGCTCCCACTATTGAGAAGATGACTTCCCACATTTTGGGATTTTATGGTCAAAAGGGGGATAAATATTTACGATTACCACAGAGCGGCTCAAATATTTTGAGGCCCTAAAGTGAAAAAAAGCCCCCAATTATATAATATATATATATATATTAAAACTGAGTTTTGTTTTGTATTGATGAATCTAGGTTCTATTAGGTTGGATGTTGATGGAAGACTTTTTTTTTTTTGTATGTTTGTTTAATTTCTGAATGTTTTTTTCCTTGTCTGATTTCTGAATAATTTTTTTTTATTTGATTTCTTTTTTTTATGAATGTTTTATTCGATTTAGGATTTTTTATTATTTGTCTTTTTTTAAAAAAAATGAATATATAATTTTTAAAAAACAATTAACTTAAAGGGTATAATAGTCTTTTCAAGGGTCAAACAAAAGTCATCTTGACAGAGTCCTAAAGGTGTTAGGATTCAAGGGAGGTTTTTTAAATAAACAACATCTTTTTCTATCTATCTAACAATAGTTGAAAGGTCTGGAAGGTTGTTAGCATTAACCCTTATTTAAATAATATATAATTAAGAGTAAATAAATTAAATGTATAATCATTTTTTTATTTTAAAAAAAGCTCCATATCCAGATTAGGCGCATTCGATGGAGGTGGCCATGTTCATTATGTGAAGACCAGCACCTCTTCGGCTGCCCAGTTCGATCACCGTGCTCATGTTTTTGAATTTAATAATTTTAATGAAATTTGAAGAAAGAAGAAGCAGACTTTATAGCAATTGACCTTTTTTTAATGCATAAGAGATCAATTTTTAATTAAAAATAAATAAGGCCTCACTGAATTGTAACACCGTTAAGATAATTGTAACACCGTTAAGATTTCCGTTAGGGTGGTAAGGGCGAACTTGTACATTCCATAGCTTATATAAAAGGAAAAAAAAAAAAAAAAAATCCCCTTTTCACTTTCCCTTCTCTCACATCTCTCTTCCTCTCCCATACGTCCCTCTCCTTTCTCTCTCTCCCCCTCTGCCATGTCCACCGCCGGAGGAAGTGGCCGCCGGCAAGAGGACAAACTAGTGGAGGAGACGCTGATCTCCTCCACCAGCGTGGAGGAACATGAAGTGGCCCGTGGAGGTTGTTGAACCACCAACTGCTGAGCTTTTTTTATTTACTCTGTTATTTATTTATTTTACTTTATTTACAATTTCGAATTTGTGTTAGTGTGGGTGGTGAATTGTTTGTTGATTTGGGCAGATTTTGTTTTGATGATTACCGGTTTTGTGATGGTGATGATGCAAGATCTGGGTTTTGTGTTGTGTTTATGAATTAAGTTTTGTTTTTAAAACTGAATTTTGTTTTATATTGATGAATCTAGGTTCTGTTAGGTTGAATGGTGATGGAAGACTATTTTTTTTTTCTGGATGTTCTGATTTTTTTTGTATGTTTGTTTAATTTCTGAATGTTTTTGTTTGATTTCTGAATTTTTTTTTTTGTTTGATTTCTGAATGTTTTTTTCTTGTCTGAATGTTTCTTTAAGAAAAATCAGATGGCATTCTTAATAGTTTTGAAGAGAGCAGAACGAAATCATGGGTGTTTGATTCGGAGGCGTCATCATTTCATGCTACTTCAAGCATAGAATTACTTAGGAATTATGTCACGAGTAATTTGGGTAAATTGTATTTCAATGGTAACCAGGCGTGCAACATTTTTGGTAAATTGTATTTCAAGCTGAATGATTTTGCTTGGAATGGATAATGTAAGACACGTCACACGTACCCAGCTTGAGGAATTATCTGATTTCGATTGGGCGGTTGGTAAAAGATAGTTTATGTGACAACTTGTACAAATGACACTTGGAAGACTTCTAAGGGAGTTATGACTGTTTCCCGTGGTAAGAAAAACAGAACTCTTTACATGACCTCTAATGGGTGTGGTTCCATTACAATTACAGAACTCTTTTCATTTTTAATTAATTTAATTGTTTTTAATAAATAAATAAATAATAAATAATTATATTCTGGGTGACGTGTAAGGAAAAATAATAAATGATTTTTAACGGCCAAGTTTGTGTTGAATTTCTTAAATTTAGTTACATTTTTCTTAAAGGTAAAAATGTGGGATATTTTATTGCAACCTTTTTTTTAAATTCATAAGAGATCAATTTTTAATTTAAAATAAAAAAATTCTGAATAAATAAAGCAGAGCATAAATAATCAATTGATTGAAATGATTTAATGTTTATCATCATACCAGTCAAGCGGGTTCTTCTTAAATCCAATTCCTGTAGCGAGGAACAATTGAAAACACTTCTTGGTATTTGTCCTGCAAATTTTTCACAAGTCTCAAACTCAATTGTGGAAGGTTTGTCAAAGCAGTTCAAATATACTATTGTTTATCCATTTAAATAAGACAAATATTTTTCTTCATAATAATAAATAAGAGAAACTAAGGGCCTGTCTTGCAGGTAGGTGTAAGGAATTTCACTAGATAATTCATTCCCTGATACGTCTATTACATACACAACCCTTAAATAGTTCTAGTGTTCGGAAAATTCTCAAATTTTGTTCATATCTAGATTTCAATGAACTCATCATCCACAAAAAAAAAAAAAAAATTCAGATTAAAATTCATTACAATCAATGTGTTTTCATCATGGTCCTTACCGAAATTAAAATAAGGGATCTCTCATGAGAGACTTACTATATATATATTTTTAAAAAATAAAAAGAACCTCATTAGAAATATATTAAAATTAACCTCTTGATTTATCAACCAGTTAGACAAAATTAAAACAAAAACTAAATTCTTAAATTTGAATTTACATACCATTAATGTAAATATTTAACTTGTAAGTTTTAATAATATATATATATAGCAAAAGAGAGTTGTAGATGTAGTTGTACTTATATTGTTGTAAAAAAAAAAAAAACAATTTTTTTATATAGAAAATTTTTAAACAATAAAATAGAAGTTTAAGCGGTTTTTTTTTTTTTTTTTTTTTAAATGATAATGATGCTTGAAAAGTGGATTTTTTTTTTTTGGTGGTGATATTGTCACCCATAAAACTAATTAGTACAAAAGAAATGCTATTCACCGTCTATTAATTATCTATTTACACTTCATTTTATTTTATTTTTTATTAATAACAATTTTAACTTGAATAATTAGAAAAGAAATCTTATTCCTTGATTAATAAGAATTCCTACTTTGAGGATTTCTTAAACTTGGAAGAATTTGAAGCTCACAAGAAGTCACCTATAAATACCAAAAGTTTTCTACAAGAAAAGGGAACTCATCCAAGGGAGATCCCAAGCCACCAAGGGGGCTATCCCACATCAAGCCACCGGTACTCCTCCACAAATGACCTTCAAGATTCATCCATCCATTGTTGAGAGAGAGACTTGGGGAGAGAAGAAAAAGGAGATTCTCACTATGCCAAGTGGAATCAAGCACAAGCAAGGAAGATTTGGAGGAGTTCTTGGATATTCTTCATGGGTACGTTTTTCTGTTCGTATTCTCTTCTCTTTGTTTTCATTCTTTATGATGTGTGACTAAATCCATAACTAGGGACTTGATGTGAACCTATATGAATGCTCTTTGTTTGGAATTAATTTATAATTTATCAAATTCAAGTTTTGATTTGTTCAATTCATCTTATATCTTAATTCTTTATTTGTGTTGATTCATGGTCCTTTATTAATGCAAATTTAGGGTTTTGATTATTTAAGAGTTGAGATTATGATATAGGTCAATACGTAGTCTCGACTAATGTTCAATTGAATGAATAAAATACATCTTTAGCATAGGTCAATGCAAAGTGGTTTTGGTTCTTAAATTCTTATACTTAAAGGGATCTTGGTTATTGCTCATGCTTAGATCAAAGGTGAGTGACGATTGAGAATACTTGACTCATCCCGTAGTCATACGGTAATAGTCATATTAAAGAAAAGAATGAACCTTTGACTTGAGTTGAAACATATTCACAAAGCTAATGAACAATAATGAGTGTTTACATATAGGGATCATAGATTACCTAGTGCTTCTCATCCATTGATCACACCCTTAATTGATTTTTTATTAATTGGTTCCTTAGTTTAGTAATTCAATCTTCAAACGACTCTTGGTTACTTTTGTTTAATTATAATTAGAATTCATTATAGTTGATAAATCACTTTTCTCAGTGGAACGAACTTTGCTTACCGCTATACGGATCATCACAGCAGTACTATTTAATACAGTCCAATCCAATCCCATAAAAATATTCAAATCATTTCTAATCAAATCCCACACACTAAACGCAACCTAAAAGGATGTCACACTATTGTCATGATCTAGAATAGTTCTCTTCTTCCTACTTTTTACCTAAGGGTGAATACATTGGAACTCTTTAAACTTCATCATATTACTATCTTTCAAGTACACCACAACTTCATTTTGTTTTGTTTACCGCTTACGTATGTGATATGCATGCCAACATAGGTTAAGAGTTTTTTTTTTTTTTTTTTTTTTTTTAAATGTAAAAACAAAAAAAATGTGCAATTTTACTTGTTCCAAAACTCCTCGAACATATCAAAATTAATACTAGTAAATGTATGATTAGAAATAACAAATAATCATGTAAAAGTAAAGAAAGTATATTTTACCTTCCAAGTTGTTATCAATATTCAGATAATATAGATTATGAAGATTATCAATTTCCGATGGTATTGAACATGTCACAATAAAAGAGAAAAATAAAATCGTTTTTTAGCTTTATTATTCCTTCCATGGTTTAGTAAAAAATATCTGTATCTCCCTAAAAGATAGAGAGAGCCTCCATCTTCATTGATCTCTTGGAAAAGGTCTAGATCTTTTCCATCTCTTCAAGTGTTTATTTATTTATTTATTTATTATTTATTATTTATTATTTATTATTTATTATTATTTATTCTATTCTATGAAGCAGTTTCTTCTTCAAGCTGGTTTATTTTTTTCTTTAATTTTTTTTTTTTAATAATTATTTTTTGATGACTGAGATTGTTCCATAAATGGAAGGTGTCAAATATACTCCATCTATGGCATCTGTTTCTATTCTTTCTTTTTAAAATAATAATTAAGTATTATATAAATAATTAATAATGATTTTATTTTTTTAAGGAAAATTGCACTAATATCACCTAGTTTTAGTTAAAATTGGACCAATAGATAGAAGATCATTTTATTGCATAAACCTCCCTTGGATTTCGTTGACCAAACGGTTGACTAACTAAAAGTTAACGGTGGAAAGGGCAAAATGGATTTTTTGAAGTGTGATTAAATAAATTAAATGAAAATAGACCTTTGGCCAATCCTAATTAGACACATTACCTATCCACAATAAATTAATTTAGCATAAATAAAAAATAAATAAAAACTTCTCAAAAGAAAAAAAAAAAAGCACTTAAACAGATATTAATTTAAAAGAAAGAAAAATTGAAAAAAAGGGATAGAGATCGATGGATATCTCTGGAATCCATTGATCCATTATGACATTATCTCTCCAAAATTGAAATTAATCTACAAAATATTTGCCCCAGTTCTTATAGAAGCCAAACGAAACTCCAAAAAGTTAGTAGATTTAGAGTCCAAGACCCACCAAAACCAGTTGTTCTTTGAATTTTTTTTTTCTGTTAAATTGAAAAAAAATAAAAATTCACGAAGATAAATTGAAAAATAATAATAATAATAAATTTCTTCTTGAATCATCAACATCGATTACAGAAAAAAATAAACTACTTTTTTTTTGGGAGATCTGAAAACTCCTATATACGTCTTCTTCTTTCTCACTCACCATCAACATGCTTCATAGTTCACACACAATTCTACAGAGTTTTAACTCTCTCTTTCATGTTCAAAATTTTTTTTTTTAAAAAAAAAAAAAAAAAAAATCTCTTACAAACAACAACAGTTGGGTTACACAAAGACTATGAGATGAGTAGCTGTTGTATGTGTAAATTTGATGAAAGGACACGTCAGCATAGAAACAATAAAGACATAGACACGTCATCCATTGACTCGTCAACGAGAGGAAATCAGTCAAAAGGAGTGCCAGTAGGCACGTTCGCCGATTCAAAGAAAAAGAGTGTTCGCCGTAGCCGTTTACCCAATGAAGAGGCGAAATGCGCTCGCCAGTCTAAAGGCGTTCGCCAAAGATACACAGCCAGAAAGGGTAATCCAATTCCAAGTATATTTCCACGTCAAAGCAGGGATCAAATCTAGACAAGACTCAAAGATTAAATCCTATCCCACACAAGATACGAATCTTCTTCAAACAAGAAAGAGTCCAAACAGGAAACAAACCCTAAAGAAGTTATTTGCGGACTCTAGACTCCTTATACAACACAAAATAAGGACTCCCCTATCAACACGGCATATAAGCCGGAAACCCTAGAAAGAATCCATATAAATAGAACCTAAAACCCCATGAAAAGGGGTTCGAGATTATAGAGAGAATAGTCAGGCTATTGTATGAGAATCTTGAGTGTGTAAATCATAACAAAAGTCATAGTGAATTTTCTCGCCCTCAAGGGGCACCGTGGTTTTTTCCCATTCAAGGGTTTTCCACGTAAAACTGCTTTGCATGCATTGATTTTTCTTTCTTTATTTTTTCTTTTTGATTAACGTATTATTGTTGACCGAGTCAATCCAAAAATCGCCGTCAACAATTGGCGCTAGAAGGAGGGATGAAATCCCCAATAATGAACAGATCCCTCAAGCAGCGACTATACTAGGGGAGGAGACGTTGACAATAGGGGAACAATCTGCAGCAACTCCAGGGACGAGAGTAGCCAACGAAACTCTGCAACACTTTCACACCGCTTTGGTGAACCTGGTCAATGAGGCCAACAAGATAGGACTCACACTTCCCATAGGATTGGGAGCCTCGTCTCCTTATGAACTAACGACCAGCACTCCCGGAAATCATCCCACAGGGAGGGTGCGATCAGAAATCCACGTCGTAACTCCCGGTACTCAGGCAGAACCAATTGCGGAGGAAACCCCCCAAGATTCGCCAGAAGCCTTGGGAGAAAGAGGGCGAAAGAAGGGAAAAAACCTGCTGGACGATGACCTCCCAGAAAAACGGTATCATGGGCGAACACATATGGGACCTACCGACGACAGGATTAATAGAACCCGCAGGAGGCGGCGGTCGGTCTCGTTAGAAGACAGGAGTCCCCAGCCGAGAAGAGGATTGCGATCAAAGAGGGCGCGGCAGCAGAGGTCCGAGAGTACAGATGATTTAGGAGGTAACAGAAGTACAGGTAGCAGGGAAGACGATTATCGAAGGGTGATAGTTAAAAGCAGGCTCGACCAAGAGGGGGAACCAACTGGTCATCGAAGCGTTACCCTTCAACAACTCTCGAAGAAGGTCTCAGCAATGGCTAAACGGTACAGGCACAATATATCTTCGGATGATGAATCAGACAATCCATTTGTTGATCATATCGCTCATACCCGGTTCCCTGAAAGATTCAGGATGCCAACAATCGAGTAGTATAAGGAGAATAGGGATCCAAAGGAACACGTCCGCAGATTTCGCAATGTCATGGCCCAGTACGCATCCAATGACGGCCTCTTGTGCCTAACATTCCCACAAACTTTCAGCGACCTCGCCTCTAGATGGTTTGGGCGTCTACCAGCCAGGAGTATTAGCAACTTCTCCAGTTTCAGCAAGGCATTCATAAGGCAATTCATGGGGAGTGTGCAAAGGAGAAAGTCGCTGGCTCATTTGTCGAACCTGAAACAAGAAAGTAACGAGTCACTAAAGAAGTATTTAGCCAGCTTTGGAAAGGAAGTCGCTCAAATAGAAGATGCGAGCGATGTAGCTGTCATAGCAGCCTTCACCAATGGGTTGCAAAGTGGACGTTTGTCTTTTGACCTACGGAGAGACCGACCCAAGACATATGAGGAGATGATGGATATAGCTGGAGATTATGCATTAGCAGAAGAAGAAGAAGTTGCTCAAGGGGGTAGTTACGTCCATGGTCACAAGCCAGACGCAAGGTCAGAAACCAAGGATGAGAGAACAAAGGGTCAGTCTCGCGACCACCAAAAAGAAGAAAAGAGCCGGAGAAGCAAGCCCCAAGAAACCCGAGGTAGTAACAGAACCAGTAGGTTCCGAGGCAGGTACAGTAATTACACTCCCCTAAATGGCGAACAGGAGGATATACTGTCTGTAGTAAAGGACAAAGGGCTCGCCAAGTACCCCCGAAGAGATACGACGAAATATTGCCGATTTCATAAAGACCATGGGCACGACACCTCTAAGTGTTTTCAATTACGGGATCACATCGAAAGTCTGATCAGAGAAGGGCACCTTAAAGATTTCACACTAAAGGGGGACCAAAACACGGGTTGCCAGGGTAGCCATCGAAGAGGCGGACAGGAAGGAAGAAGCCCGAGGAAAGGCAGCCCAAGCGCGGCTATCAATACGATCTTTGGAGGACCTCACACTGGTAGAAGCAATAGAGAAAGGATGTCAGAAGTCAGGGAAGTAATGTATGAAAACAGAGACTTTGAGGTAAACTCTGTGCAGAAAAGTCACAAAAAACCAAGGGAGGGCCATGACCCGATAACTTTTACGACCGAGGATTCAGAGGGAATTGATGCCAAACCCAATGATGCGATAGTTGTGGGGGTACAAATAGCCCACCGGGATGTCCTCCGAGTGATGATAGACAACGGAAGCTCTGCCGACATTTTGAGCGCTAGAGTGTATGACGAACTTCGGCTAGACAGGAAAGACTTGGAACCATTCCATGTGCCTCTAAAAGGCTTCGGAGGAGCAGAGGTAAGATCTTTGGGAACGGTAAAACTGCCTGTGAGATTTAGGACAGCGCCTTGTCGACGGACCATCCTCCTGGATTTCGTGGTGGTTGATATTTATAACTGGCCATACAATGCTTTACTCGGCCGACCCTTTTTGAACAAGGCGCGGGCAGTCACGTCCACTCATGCGTTAAAAGTAAAGTTCCCAACAGAGTTCGGGATTGGGGAACTTAAAGGGTCACAAGAAATGGCTCGCCGGGCCAATATGTCAATTTTTAAAGACAGAACTGGAGCAGAAGCCTTAAGCGTGTTTCAACTCGACCAGGAGACGAAGGAGGAGAACCCTGAAACGTTTGAGCTGGACCCGAGAGATGAGACCAACAGAGAAAAAGAAGAACCAACAGAAACTGTCATCCTGGATGAAAAAGAACCTAATAAGACGGTCAAAGTTGGAGCGAGCATGACGAAGCAGGTCAAAACAGGCGTGGTGAATCTGTTGAGGGAGTACAAGGAGATCTTTGCCTGGGGCCACGAAGATATGCCGGGGATCAATGCAAAAGTAACCACACACCATCTAGCAGTAAGCAAAGACTGCAAGCCGGTAATACAGAAAAGGAGAAGTTTCAACCCAGAGAGAAGTGCAGCAATAAGGGAAGAAATATCCAAGCTGCTCGCGGCAGGATCGATCAGAGAAGTCAAGTATCCTGAGTGGGTAGCAAACGTTGTGCTCGTAAAGAAGAAAAACAATCAGTGGAGGATGTGCGTAGACTTCACTGATCTCAACAAAGCCTGCCCAAAGGATAGTTTCCCCTTGCCAAGAATTGACCAACTGGTGGATGCAACAGCCGGGCATGAGCTGTTAAGCTTCATGGATGTGTACTCAGGATACAACCAAATCAAGATGCATGAACCGGATGAAGATAAGACAACATTCACCACGGACCAAGGATTATACTGCTACACTGTCATGCCATTCGGCCTGAAGAACGCTGGAGCAACATATCAGCGGCTTGTCAACAAGATGTTCGCTAACCAAATAGGAAGGAATATGGAAGTGTACGTCGATGACATGCTAACCAAGAGCGTCAAAGCCGAGGGACATGTAGACGGCTTAAGAGAAACCTTTGATGTGCTAGCCAAGTTCGGGATGAAGCTAAACCCCTCAAAGTGCGTGTTCGGCGTGCCATCTGGTAAGTTTCTCGGGTATCAGGTACATCAAAGAGGGATAGAAGTGAACCCTGACAAGATCAAAGCACTAGCCAACACGGTTTCCCCAAAAAACTTGAAGGATGTCCAGAAACTTACAGGATGCCTGGCATCGCTGAACAGGTTCATCGCAAAATCGACAGACCGATGCTTACCCTTCTTCAAAGCGCTCAAGAAGGGCAAAGGGATAGAATGGAACAAGGACTGCGAACAGGCCTTTGTCGCTTTGAAGGAATACCTCGGCCGAGCACCATTGCTGTCAAAACCCATCACAGGGGAAGTGCTGTACATGTACCTGTCAGTCACAGAAGTGGCCACCAGTTCCGTATTAATAAGACAGGAGAATGGGATACAGAAGCCGGTGTACTACACAAGCAAAGCATTACTACCAGCTGAAACGAGATATTCATCAGCTGAAAAAATGGCGCTCGCACTAGTAACAGCAGCGAGGAAGTTGAGGCCGTACTTCCAAGCACACAAGGTAGGAGTATACACCAATTGTCCATTGAGAATGATATTGCAAAAACCAGAGGTGTCGGGCAGACTTACAAAATGGGCCATTGAGCTAAGCGAATTCGACATAGAATTTATCCCAAGAACAGCAATCAAAGGCCAAGCAGTAGCAGACTTTGTAGCAGAATTTACCGAGCCAGGCACTGAAGTGGCGAAGATGATGATAGATCAAGCAAGAAAGGACTTTCGCTGGAAACTTTGGGTCGACGGCTCATCAAACACGCATGGCAGCGGGGCAGGGATAGTGGTCACCACCCCAGAAGGAGATTCTGTAGAATGTGCCTTGCGGTTTGACTTCAAAGCCACCAACAACCAAGCCGAGTACGAAGCGCTGATAGCAGGACTGAAAGTATGTACAGCCTTAGGGGCTGACGAGATTGAGGTGTTTAGCGACTCTCAAGTCATCGTCAACCAAGTGCTCGATGAATACCAAGCAAGGGATGACAACATGGTTGCCTACCTCAGACTAGCAAAGGAACTGTTGAGGCGATTCAAAGAATATAGGATTGTGCAGATCCCAAGAGAAAAAAACGAACAGGCAGACGTTTTGGCCAAGCTGGCGTCTGCCACGATCAATATCTGGCGTCGAACAATCCCTATGGCACATCTGCTTCGACCCAGCACAGCCGAGCAGGTCGAAGTAGGGGTCATCATGGATGTATCAACCAACTGGATGACCCCAATCAGAGAGTACCTGATCAATGACACCCTCCCAAGTGACTTGCTAGAAGCCAAGCGGCTGAGATACAGAGCAACAAGATATTCGGTCATCAACGGTGAATTGTATAGGAGAGGATTCTCGAGAACATTGCAAAGATGTGTCGGGCCTGAAGAGGCAGAAGGAATCCTAAAAGGCATACACAGCGGAAGCTGTGGGAATCACGCTGGAAGCATCAGCTTGGCCCATAAAGCACTAAGACAAGGATTCTACTGGCCGACCATGTTCGCCGATGCAAAAAGAATAGCGACCAGATGTGAAGCATGTCAAAAGATCGCGAACAACATTCGCCAGCCACCTGAGCGCTTACAGAGCATCACCTCCCTATGGCCGTTCGCCATGTGGGAATTGATTTGATCGGCCCAATGCCCACAGCGCCAGGTGGGGCGAAACATGCCATCGTAGCAGTGGATTATTTCACCAAATGGGTAGAGGCCAAATCACTGGTACACATCACATAAGCAAATACAACCAGCTTTGTGAAGAAAAACATTCTATACAGGTTCGGAATACCAAACACCATCATCACTGACAATGGGACACAGTTCGATAACAAGAAATTCAGGGACTTATGCAAGAAATATGGGATCAACAACTATTATGCTTCCCCAGCTCACCCACAGACAAACGGGCAAACTGAGGCAGTGAATAAAATCATCAAGCATAACCTGAAAGCCAAACTGGCCGTCAAAAAGGGAAACTGGGCAGAGAAGCTACCACAGGTGTTATGGGCATACCGGACAACGGAAAGAAACTCCACTGGGGAAACACCCTACTCCATGGCTTTCGGAACTGAGGCAGTCATTCCGGTTGAAACGGCGTTCTCTTCGCCAAGAACACAGTTCTTTCAGCCAGAGCTGAATGTTGACATGTTGAAGTGTGGCTTAGATGAACTAGAGGAAAGAAGGGAACACGCCCGAATAAGGAATGCCGCCTACCAGCAGAGAGCAGCGAGGTATTACAACTCACATGTGAAAATCAGAAGATTTGCGCTCGGGGACCTGGTTCTAAAAAGAGTGACGCCCGGAACTAAGGATAGAACTGCAGGATCACTCGCAGACAAGTGGGAGGAACCATATCACATCACAGGTATAGCAGGCCATGGAGCGTATCACATAGCAAAGAGAGGAATCGGCGAGCTACCCCGACCATGCAATGCTCAGTACCTGAAGATCTACTACCCTTGATGCTCCAGTTTAAAGAAGACCTTTTATTATGTTTTTGTTTCTTTAAATTCATCTTTTTAGAAGTTTCTCTTGTTTTTTGACATTAGAGTTTACAGGAAATAATCAATAAAGAGTAATTTATTACTAAGAAGCCTACCATCGTTGAAATCACAGATCAGCCTTGACGAACAGATCGCCCAAGGTAGTAAATTGAGCTACCTAAGTCCGGCGAACGACCAAGAAAATCGGGAAATACCCCGTATTACAGCAGGCTTAAGGCAAAGATGCCACAAAGTAGCCTGAGCTAGAGAAAAATGTCACATAAAAAGGCAGTCGCCATTAATAAAGGCATAAAACCCCCAAAAGAAACTGTACAAGGCGTTCAGCCAACAGTATTCGGGAAGATCCCTGAAAACTAAAAACGCTGGGGGTAAAGCGAAACTAGCATTCAGAAAAAACAGTGAGCAAAAGCGGGAGACGTCCCAACAGTATGCTCGCATAAAACCTGGTGTATGGTCGGACACGTCCTGACAAACACTTGGTAAAAAACAAAAAACTAGCAATTATAAAGCTAAGTGATAAAAGGCTTTAGAGCTTGAGCCAAAAACTCAGCAATGGCAGCTGAACATAAACACATAGCATTAAATAAACGGCGAACAGAAAAGAAACGCATCGCAAGAAAAAGTAATATTTTATTTACTTGTCAAAATATTTACAAAGACAAACAAAAATAAATAATACACATGATCAAGCGCTCGCCGGCAGAAAGCCCCCATCATCATCCTCCTCTTCCTTACTCGCCTCATCCTCTGATGGCCAGACAACATCCTCGTCCCCTTCGGGCATAAAGGGTGTGTAGTCCCGACCAGCCACAGGACCCAAGTCAGGTTCAGCACTAGACCCAATGAGGCTCCCCTTCTGGCCTGAATAGTAAGTGCTACTAGCACGTTTTGTGGGGATCTCCAGGTGCATGGGAAGGTGCTCTACTTGAGTATAACGACAATGGGCTTTCCACAGCTTCAGCTGACTCTTTATCGAGCATACCGCATCATCCATATGCCTCTGAAGGTTTCGGTCATAACGCCTCAGGGCTTTCTCATTAGAGTGGTCTTTTAACGCGAAAAACCTCTTTGCCTGCCTCATGCCTCTTTCAAACTCACGGAAGAGGAGCGCATCATATGCAGGAGATCTCTTAAAGCGATCGACGGCCTCAACCTCCCAAACGGCCTTCAAGTCCTTCATAAGAAGATCCTGAGTAGCCTGTTGGTGCCGCAGGTCTTCAGACTCGCGTTCAGCCTTCTCCTTGGCCTCATTTGCCAGACTCTCTCATTCCATATGAGCAACCAGGGCGTCCTGACTATCGGCGAGCTGCTCCTTTAATTGCTTAATTTGCTCTTCAGCGGCAAAAAGCTTCTCTTCGGCAGCAAGCTGAGCGGCTAAATAACCATCGGCGAGCTCCTGCATTTGAGCAATGTGTTGCGCGTGTGATTCTTCAGCCGATAGTTTCTCAGCCGCCGAGCGAGAGATTATTTTTTGCAAGCGTCTACTATCGCTCGAAGCCGCATTCGCTCGCCTATAAGCGCTTGCCATCTTCGACATCATCTGCGGTTAGAGTAAAGTTAAAAAAAAAAAGGCAAAGCAAGAGAAAGTAAAAAGAAGAAACGAGACCAATAAAATTACCAATGAGTGGCAATTGAAGAAAAATTCCATCTTGTTGTTGCATTTTTTTCCCTTCACTTTCTCTCAACCCTCGCCAAAATAGATATCATTATTGATAAAATGATTAAGGAGCTCGGCGGGAGAGAAATCTGACAACGAGACAATTCCCGAGCCTTCACCTTAGTCGACCGGACCAACAAATGGCCCTTCTTGAGAACCCCCCAAGTCTGTAGCAGGGACAGATGATGGACCAGGGATGTCAGCCGGAGCAGCGGTGTCCCTACCCTCTGCAGTAAAAGGAGATGAGGGCCTGGGGGTATCCTCCTGTACAGCGGTATCCCTCGCTCTAATATTCACCGGGGACACCGAAGGACCAACATTGTCCGGGGCAGGGATCGGTGCAGCTGAAGGGGTAGTAGTCTCTGCACCACCACCTTCCTCTGGACGAGAGGCTGGATCAGCGCCCTGAGGGACTGTAGAACCTGACTCACTGACATTGACAGCCTCAGGGCGAACAGGCTCCCCATCCCCCTCATCGTCAGATGAGACCACAAACTGAACCACCCTCGACGCCCGCTTCAAAGGACGAGTAGCACCCTCGGGGGTAGTCTCTGCAGGGTGTTTTCCCCGACCAACCCTTGGGTGAAGGTCATTGGAAGGGTCCTCAGGGGGCTCAGGAACGTTCGCATCAAAAACCGGAACGTCCGTACTCGCTGCAGGAGCCACAACTTTTTCTTTCCCCTTGCGGCCTAGAGTGCGGGGTGAAGTGTCAATCCGACTTTCATGAGGCTGAGCAACCGCCCCAGAAACAGCAGCAACACCTGCACTCGCCACAGGAACCCCAACTTTCTCCTTGCCTTTGCGGCTAGGAGCTTGAGGGGGCATATCCCTACTACCACCTCGGGGTTGCGCAACAACCTCTGCAACGTCAGGAACGCCACCCGCTCCCGCTCCCGCATCCGGAGAGTCATCACCATCGGGTGGCGCAACCCCCTCCTTAGGCAAGCCCGCAGCATGCCTTTGACTTGCAGCTTCCGCGTTCTTCACTGCCCGGGCTTGCTCGTCACAAATAATATCAAACTCGCTCACTAAAAAGTAAAAACATAGTGTTATCCAAGGCAAAAACCAATGAGAAGTTTTAGGAAAAAACAAACTGGTAAAAGGAAACTTACAGCGATGTCGCCGACCGGACAGACGAGAGAAAACACCAAGAGTGACCATCCTGGCTTCGTCAAGGAGTTGCTCCTGACCCCTCTTTATTAAACTGAGCACCGCAGCGTCAGTTACGTTCTTCACCTCATGAGGAGTCAAAGTAGGCGAGGCCTTCGTCCAGGCATCAGGAGACGTAAAGTGTCTCGGGACCCTGCTCGCCCGCAGGTTTCGGCGAGTATCAGCGGGATTATTCCTTCCCCACTCGCCACCCGCGAAGAACCAGCTGTTCTTCCACCTCTTGTTTGAAGTGGGGAAACCCCAAATAAAACCTATTTTCTTCTTGTCACTTGAAACCTCCACTTGTCCTGCATTGGACACTCCCTCGGGAATCCAATTCTCCACAGCAGTCGACTGGAGATAGTAAGTCCCGCCATGGCCAGATTGCCGCAGGACGTAGAAATGACGGATTTCGCGAGGAGTTGGCGACCGTCGACCCATTGATTTCCACATCACAGCCAGGGCCATCAAAATCCTGTAACTGTTTGGCGAGAGCTGTGCCGGAGCAATCTTAGCGTAAGCCAGAAACCTGGCTATAAACGGCTGAAGGGGTAGAGTCACTCCACAGCCGAACATCGACCCGTAGATGGCGACCGCGCCGCTCGGCGGATTCCATGCAGCTCGATCGCCCTAGGGAATAAGGACAACCGAGCTCGGAATGTCATATCTTCTCCTATATTTTCCAAGCTCCTGCTCGCCAACTACATTTACCTCAGTGTCGAAGGAACTAGGGCGGTCAGCCGCAAAACATAAAGCGTCTCGCCGATGGTCCTCAACATCTGAGCCCACTACCGTTTGAGCACCAACAAGAGAATCTCTAGGGGCTCTAGGTCCCTGTCGACCACTGCCAGCAGCGTTTGGAGTTTTTGCCATATCTGGAGAATCACTGTCAGAAGTCGAAATAAAAACAAAATCAGGAGCATCGGATCCGGAATTAAGAGAAGTATAAAGTGGAATAGGTACAGGAGAAGCTGGGTTATAGTTGCGCAAATATGACTCGATTTTATCAGCAACTTCCTTATCACCAAGCTCAAGAGCTTGCATCATTTGATTAAAAAGAAAATGGCGTTGAGAGAAATCCATGAACACTCACCAGAGATAGATGAAAGAAGATGGGTAATAGAAACCGTGCTTCAAAGAAAACCACCGGAAGCTTAAACAGCGTCGAAATCTGAGATTTTGGGAACCACCAGAAGCTCAAGCAACGTCGAATCGGAGATTTTTGAAGATCTTCTCTGAGAGAGCACTTTTTGTGAAAAATAAAAGCAAGCAGAAGTAAAAAAGAAGAGGAAGTGGAAACAGTTTCGTCCTTTTAAAGGGGAAAATTCAAAATTCAAGAAAAAGTAATAATTAGAAAAAACGGCTGTGATAAAGTACCACCGCCTGTGAGTAAATGCTGTGGTGAAGGTATCCATCAAACGAAGGACACGTGGCGTCATGGGGGTTCACAACAGACGCGACATTACTGCAGGCGTGACAGCAGTTGTAGCGCGTCACATCAATATATCCCGTTTGAAATTCTGTGGCTGAAAATGAAAGCTTGCCGTGGAAGATTTAATATCAGAAGAAGCACGTGGCAAAACTTAAAAAGAGAGGGAAAAGACATCTGCAAAAAATCTTCAGAAAATGAAGAAAGTCAGGAAGTACAAGTAAATCATATAAACACTGCTCGCCGAACCAAAGAGACCAGCCTACATTGGATCAGCTCGAAGTATTTACGGGGGTATTGTTGTATGTGTAAATTTGATGAAAGGACACGTCAGCATAGAAACAATAAAGACATAGACACGTCATCCATTGACTCGTCAACGAGAGGAAATCAGTCAAAAAGAGTGCCAGTAGACACGTTCGCCGATTCAAAGAAAAAGAGTGTTCGCCGCAGCCGTTTACCCAATGAAGAGGCGAAATGCGCTCGCCAGTCTAAAGGCGTTCGCCAAAGATACACAGCCAGAAAGGGTAATCCAATTCCAAGTATATTTCCACGTCAAAGCAGGGATCAAATCTAGACAAGACTCAAAGATTAAATCCTATCCCACACAAGATACGAATCTTCTTCAAACAAGGAAGAGTCCAAACAGGAAACAAACCCTAAAGAAGTTATTTGCGGACTCTAGACTCCTTATACAACACAAAATAAGGACTCCCCTATCAACACGGCATATAAGCCGGAAACCCTAGAAAAAATCCATATAAATAGAACCTAAAACCCCATGAAAAGGGGTTCGAGATTATAGAGAGAATAGTCAGGCTATTGTATGAGAATCTTGAGTGTGAAAATCATAACAAAAGTCATAGTGAATTTTCTCGCCCTCAAGGGGCACCGTGGTTTTTTCCCATTCAAGGGTTTTCCACGTAAAACTGCTTTGCATGCATTGATTTTTCTTTCTTTATTTTTTCTTTTTGATTAACGTATTATTGTTGACCGAGTCAATCCAAAAATCGCCGTCAATAGTAGCAAAAACCAAAATCCGAAACAAAAGGCACAACTTTTTTAGAAAAAAGTTATAAAAATATATATATGCTTTTGTTTTTCAAAGATCTGGTTTTAGAAACCCAGATCTTGCGTCTCGTAGATGGAAGAGAAATGAAATTTCATTTTCTCGAGAACAAATTTTATAATGAGGAAAATATTCAAGTGGGTGTTGCTGGAGAGGAATCAGAAGATCTGGAGAGTGATAAAATGACAACTTTGGTATGGTTTTTTGTGTGTAAATTTGCAGAGATGACAGATTGTTTTCTACTCCATCTTGGAGGAGAAAAATGGAGGAATTCCGACTGAGATCTCACTGTATAGGACCGGAGGAGAGTTGTCTTTTTATCTTCAATTTATCTTTTTCATTTTCTTTTATTCTTTTTTTTTTTATCTCCATTTTTTTAAGTTATGTTTTCTTTTTATAAAAAACATTTAAATATTATAAATTTATATTCATTTATTATAGGGTAGGGAACTAGGGATAAATGTGATTTTTCAGTTTGAAGGCAATGGGTAAATGCGACTTTTCAAGGGTTAAGACTGGTCAACAGTTAGTTGTAACTGTGGTCAACGTTTGGTCAACGAAATCCAAGGGAGATTTGTGCAATAAAATGATTTCCTGTCTATTTATCCGATTTCACCTAAAGTTAGGGAATATTAGTGCAATTTTCCCTATTTTTTAACAAAACAAAAAGACTATTTTTCCCTTACCCGTTAAATTCTAACGGCAGCCCACTAACAGTAGGGAGCCAGGGGATGTTCAAGCAATTATGAGCCAATGTTGCAGGTACATGCATTTACATCAAATGTTAGGATGTTTGTGTAATTTGCTTTATTTATTAAAATATG
The DNA here is from genome assembly GCA_954870605.1 of Acer campestre. Taxonomy (NCBI): domain Eukaryota; kingdom Viridiplantae; phylum Streptophyta; class Magnoliopsida; order Sapindales; family Sapindaceae; genus Acer; species Acer campestre. The sequence continues at coordinate 11,946,496 of OX940809.1, forward strand.
AAAATAGCACCCCCATTTCCTAACCATTTTTATTGGTTAACTGCATTAAATGTAATTTGAATTTTTTCTTTTATGTATAAAATATTACTAAGTTTGAGAAATTTCATACAAACATATAATTAATTTTAACGTCATTTTATTTATAATGTTAGAACTAATTATTTAAAGGTTTAATATTAAAAATTTCTCCTGACCTTCCAACAATTGGAATATTGGATGGATAGAGATAAATATGTTTATACAAAACCCTCACTGAATCCGTGAGGGTGGTAAGGGCGAACTTGTACATTCTATAGCTTATATAAGACGGGAAAAAAAAAATCCCCTTTTCACTTTCCCTTCTCTCACATCTCTCTTCCTCTCCCATACGTCCCTCTCCTTTCTCTCTCTCCCCCTCTGCCATCTCCACCGCCGGAGGAAGTGGCCGCCGGCAAGAGGACAAACTAGTGGAGGAGACGAGGATCTCCTCCACCAGCGTGGAGGAACATGAAGCGGCCCGTGGAGGTTGTTGGACCACCAACTGCTGAGCTTTTTTTATTTACTCTGTTATTTATTTATTTATTTTACTTTATTTACAATTTTGAATTTGTGTTGGTGTGGGTGTTGAATTGTTTGTTGATTTGGGCAGATTTTGTTTTGATGATTACTGGTTTTGTGATGGTGATGATGCAAGATCTGGGTTTTGTGTTGTGTTTATGAATTGAGTTTTGTTTTGTATTGATGAATCTAGGTTCTGTTAGGTTGGATGTTGATGGAAGACTTTTTTTTTTTTTTTTTTTTTTTTTTTTTTTGTATGTTTGTTTAATTTCTGAATGTTTTTGTTTGATTTCCGAATTTTTTTTCTTGTCTGATTTCTGAATAAATTTTTTTTATTTGATTTCTTTTTTTATGAAAGTTTTATTTGATTTAGGATTTTTTTTTAATTTGTCTTTTTAAAAAAAAAAAAATTTAATATATAATTTTTAAAAAACAATTAACTTAAAGGGTATAATAGTCTTTTCAATGGTCAAACAAAAGTCATCTTGACATAGTCCTAAAGGTGTTAGGATTCGGGGGGAGGTTTTTGAATAAACACATCTTTTTCTATCTATCTAACAATAGTTGAAAGGTCTGGAAGGTTGTTAGCATTAACCCTTATTTAAATAATAAATAATTAAGATTAAATAAATTAAATGTATAATCATTACTTTTTTTTAAAAGCTCCATCTCCGGATTAGGCGCATTCGATGGAGGTGGCCATGTTCATTATGTGAAGACCAGCACCTCTTCGGCTGCCCAGTTTGATCATAGTGCTCATGTTTTTGAATTGAATAATTTTAATGAAATTTTGAAGAAAGAAGAAGCAGACTTTATAGAAATTAACCTTTTTTTTAATGCATCAGAGATCAATTTTTAATTTAAAATAAATAAGGCATAACATAAACAAACAATTGATTTAAATCTTATCATCATATCAGTCAAGCGGTTTCCACTCAAATCTATTTCCTGTAGTGAGGTATAATTGGCGAGACTTCTTGGTATTTGTCTTGTAAATTTTTCACAAGTCTCAATTGTCAAAGTAGTTAAAATATACTAATGTTTAATTTATCCATTTTTTATCATTCTGCAAATGGAAAAAACCTTCCAAAACAGGAAGATATTGTCCCATGTCAGTCAGCTGACCAGTCAAGCAATTATTTGATAAGTCAAAACTAGTCAGTGAAGAAAGGTTGAAGATGTTTAAAGGAATAGGACCTGTAAGTGCATTGTTTGTTAGCGATAATACTTCCAGTTCTGCAAGATTTCCCAGTTCCTGTGGAATTTCACCTGCAAATTAATTCAACATATGTAAAACAATTTTTTATTATTCTGCAAATGGAAAAAAACTTGGGCTGCATCATACCTTGGAGTTGGTTATTGCCAAGATATATCTCCTTAAGTTTGGTCGAATTCCCAATATCATTTGGTAGGCTTCCTCCGAATTGATTAAAAGACAATGAAACAATTTGAAGATTCCTACACTGCCACAAATTGTGTGGGATTCCACCGGTGAACTGATTATAAGACATGAACAGTCCTTCCAAAACAGGAAGATGTTGTCCCATGTCAGGCAGCTGACCAGTCAAGCTATTATTTGATAAGTCAAAACTAGTCAATGAAGAAAGGTTGAAGATGGTTAAAGGAATAGGCCCTGTTAGTGCATTGTCTGTTAACGATAATACTTCCAGTTCTGCAAGATTTCCCAGTTCCTGTGGAATTTCACCTGCATATTAAATCAACATGTGTAAAACAATTTTTTATCATTCTGCAAATGGAAAAAAACATGGGCTGCATCATACCTTGGAGTTTGTTATAGCCAAGAAATATCTTCTTAAGTTTGGTCAAATTCCCAATTTCTTTCAATATGATTCCGCTGAAATAATTAAATGACCAGGACAAATATTGCAAATTCTTGCACTTTGATAAAGTGGCTGGTATTTCACCCTCAAATGAGTTGCGGGAAAGCTTAAAGGTTTCCAGATTAGGAAGATAATCGAAAATATTTTCCTGGAGTTTACCTGATAATCTATTATGACCAAAGTCAATGACTTGTAATGCAGGGATGTTGAAAATGATGGAAGGGAATGAACCTGAGAGCTGGTTATCACTGAGATCAAGGATTTGTAACGAAGAAATGTTGAAGATTGAGGACGGTATGGTACCCGAAAGCTGGTTATAACTAAGGTCAAGTATTTGAAGGGAAGACAAATTTCCCAATTGAGGAGGGATGGTGCCTTGAAGACCGAAGGAAGAAATATTCAAGGCTGTAACTCTATAGGGGTGATCTCCACAAGTGACGCCGATCCAATTACAGATGAAAGTACTCCCGGACCAATTTTTGGCCAGTAAATTGGTAGGATCATTAGTTATATGAACTTTCAGGGCAAGAAGAGTGTATTGATCAGTAGTGATGTTGGTTGCTGCTGCCATAACAAAGAAAATCATCAAACTGTGAACTAAGAAAGCCATGATATTGAAAATGTGAAAATTGTTTTCCGCCATGAGAGATTTGTAATTTGTAATTTGAAGTTATTGATGTTACAGAATCTAGCAGAGTACCTAGTCTTCGGTCTCTCAATTATTTAAGTTGTCTATTCGGATTGAAAAAGTCTATATCATATATTTTACACCCGATATTCATAAAGTGCCGGCTTTTTGGAATTGGAATATACCCAGGGATAGCCCAGTGACTGTCTAAAGTGCCGGCTTTTTGGAATTGGCATATACCAAGGGACCGCCATGGGTAGCTTTCTTACAAATTTTATTTGTTAAAAAAACAATTATGATTTCAAAATAAAAGATCCACATGAATTTTTTTTTTTAAAAGACAACATATGGTTGATGAAAAAAAGGTTCACATATGATTTTTTGAAGGATATGGAAACACAATTGCAGTCTTACAAAACCAACACCAGATCAACTCACCCTTTATTGATATGAAAAATCAGAGACAAAACCTTAAAAATTCAAACAATTTTGTGTAATTTTTTCAAGTATTTACTAGAGAAAAAAAATCGAAGTATACATACATGGAGGGTGATGCAGCGTCGGTAGGCGATAAAGCCCCATTGATTATGAGAATACCTAGGACTATGAACACATTGCCAACTCGTTGATTCACATTCATACTGAGAGAGCAAACACAAGAAATTTTATAACTGAAATTTTATTAATTAACTCAACTCTCTCATCAAATGGCTACAAAACTCCAATATGTAGGAGTTGGAAAATTACATAAAAGGAAACAAATATAATCACAATTCCAATCACCAAAAAATATGCCTCCATCATCTCAATAATTGATCAAATCACATAAATAAAGCATATATAACTTCATCATAGGTGATTGATGACATTGCATAAATCAAGCATATATGACGTTGCAAAATGCTAATGTGTGTCTTGTTAAAATTGGAGTCATGGTCACCTGCTTCTTAAATTAATGCATGTAATGTTAACATCTTTGGCCTTTGCGGATCTTCCAATAATTTTAGTTTATTCATATAATGGTCGTTGTCTTTCAACAAACAATAATTTAATTTGGCAATTTTCTTATGGAAGAAACTAACTTAATTCCAATATATTATTAATGCATACATTTTATGACAAGTCTTGAAGGATTAATTATATTATATCCTTGAAACTTTGATAAAATAGTTCAAGTAGTGGAGCAATATGACAAGATGAAATCTATGTGAATAACTGGCGGACAAGGATTTTAAGGGTTTAGGATACAAATTTGAGGTCGTCAGACATGGAGGAGGCGGCTCAAAAGCTTAAACGGCTAGAAGAAGCGACGGGTCAATTAGAAGCCGCATCTGAAACCGTCCATTGCAATCCAGCAGATTTGTCCACATGGGTCGAATCCTTGCTCTACGAGTTGAACCTGGATCCGATTCCCCATTCCGCAACTGAAAAGTCATCTAACAATATGATGCTAGAGTTGACATATCTGTGAATAACTGGCCGCTCATAGCAATGATGCGGATACTCCAATCCCCATCACTTATAAATCTTCCACTACTTGATCTCCATCAGAGGGTCAAGGGTCTCATTTCTATATTTCACCTCTTGCCCCTAAAATCTCAGGACCCTGCATACACCTCACAATTTATAATTGAAAATGTGAGACTAGAGAGGATAACGTTAGATATGTAAATGATACAAAGAGGCTGATCTATCACTATAAGCAGAGGAAAACAGAGCTAGCTAGCAGCAGGGTATATGTAAACAAGAAAAACAATCTACCAATTAAATCAAATTGAAAAAATTACATACGGAAATATCATTAGTTACAAACAAGAAAGAAAAATAATCAAACATGGATGATATCAGATTAATCCAATTCAATATCCTTTAAAAACTTTACTTTGATCTTCTTAAGTTTGTCAAGAACAGATTTCATATCTAGTCTTTCCTCTGGTGACTCTACTAAGCATTCCAAGCCCAGTTGAATAATTGATATCACACAATCCTTCTTAGCCACAAAGTGCTTATCCTCTCTGCTCAACAAATTGTTGTCTATAACTTGAATTACTTCATGAGATGATAATGAATCTCTCACATAACAAATCAACTATTCAAGTTCCTCTCCCTGGAAAACATTTCATCTGTTAGCTTCTTTCCCGTGAATGTTTCCATTAGAAGAATACCATAACCGTAAATGTCGCCTTTTATGGAAACAATTCCTTCCGATCCAAACTCTGCATTTGAAATTTCAGTTAATCATTCAGAATTCAATGATGTGCTCTCCTGTTTATATAGAAATATAAATTTGATTAATTAGCTAAAAGCGTTACCTGGTGCCATTTATCCAACGGTGGCCAATGTCATTGTCTGTCTCACTGAATACCCTTCACCCAAAAGTTTTGCAATGCCAAAATCACTCACATGTTGTTAGCGAACAAACCTTTCACTATATGCGTGGAAGCGTTGCCGGATAGAACACAAACAAACACAATCACAAAGAAAAGATAGATGAAGAGAAGTAAATCAAATCCAAGCACACAACACAAGAATTTACGTGGAAACCCAAATCAGGGAAAAAACCACGGCTGTCAGGACGACAAGAGAAAGTTCCAATATGTAGTAAATTGTTACAACCACACACTCAGGATCTCTCTCTAACTAATACCCCAAACCCAATTACACCCAATGCTCACTTTGAGATCTCTCTAGTATTTGCTATTTTGCTCCACCACTCTCAGGTGTTTTTCACACACTAATAACCTAGTTATTATGGTCTATTTATATATATTAGAGGGAGTTTAAGTTAACAGGAAATCCTATTCCTATACGTACAAGAATTACTTGTTCCACATAAATACTATTTCCTATTTATGCCAAGTCTTCTTCAAAGTAGAAATCCTTTTCCTATTCGAACTTCCAGAAGCAACATATTTCCTCTTCCATGAATATTTCCTGATTCAACGCGTGCTTGTGATTAACTACGATTCAAGTTGTAGTTGGCCACCCGCTTCCTAAACCGTGTTGAACTTGACCACTCAGAAAACCGTGATCCACGCGCTTCATTCTCGTTGTTTTCTGCTTGTTACCGCTGCCTGGGACCGCCCCCTAGGCACTTGCCTGGGCAGCGGTAATTCAAACGAGACTCTCTGGAGTTCAGTGCAAGGTAGGACAGCCCCCTAGACACTTGCCTGCGTAGCGGTCCTACGTAACGGTCCTACGTAACGGTCCTACGTAGCGGTCCTACGTAGCGGTAATTCACCGAATTTGTTCCTCTGGTTCTTCTTTGACTTCAAGCCTCCCTTAATCATAATCTCATACTCCCAAACGTTCTCACGTCACCAGGAAGTCTCCGCATTGGTAAATCGTGTTTGGTAATCATTGGTAATTTGAGCCATATCCAACAATCCTCCCTTATGGCGAGAATTCCCAAAACTTGTCCTCAGCTACGATTCTCATCACCAAGAATCAAACATACCCACCACTAGGTATAACCACTTAGGAAACAACCATCCCAAGATTTCACCGGCACATGTCGAAATTTACCTTGCTGAAAATTGTGGTGCAACTCCTCACGTTAGGTTCCCAGGGAGTTCGCTCAGCCATCGACATCCTTGTCCACCACACACCTTGCATCACTTCCTAACCAATGCCCGTGCGCAATTGTGGACCCGCTATCAGCTACATCCTTTTCACGGCAACTAGCGGTCATGCCATGAGGATGTTTATGCCCCTTTAGAGGGCATCGCTATAGTCGTCATACTCAAGAGAGGCGATTGCCGGATCACCCTCTTTGGAGCCCTTAGCCACACTTGTCTTCTTATTTTTGCAATCCTTCCTGATGTGTCCAGACTGTCCACATCCCCAACAAGTGACTTTCCCTTTGGAGTTCCCCTTTTTCCTGTCAACCAAAAGAGCCAAGTTATCATAAGATTTACCTTCACTTTTTAGCCTTCGTTCCTCAGAGATAAGTTTGTTCGCTACATCTCCAAAACATATGGTTGAACTCCCATGCATCAAGATTGGCTTCATGTGCGCATAGGACTGTGGAAGGGACCAGATGAGTCTAAGACCTTTGTCTTCTTCATCAATCTTTACTCCAATTGACTCTAATTCTGAAACAATTCCATTGAGCACTCCCAGATGATCAGAAATTTTCGTACCTTCAGTCATCTGCAGCATGTGAAACTGCTCCTTCAGGTAGAACCGGTTGCAGACGCTATTCGCTTGATACAACTCTTCAAGCCTCTCCCAAAGTTCTTTCGCTGAATATGTTCCATGAATATTTGCAAGAACGTTCTTGGCTAGGCACAATCGTATCGCACTCGCAGCTCTCTCATCCAAATCCTCCCAATCATCATCGCTCATCTTTTGTTTTCCAGAACTAGTACTAGCCATTTCTTTACTAGAATCTCCAGAGCCTTCAGGGTTCGCAGGGGTTGACTTGCCCTTCAACGCCTTGTGTAAACCGTTTTGGATTAATATATCTTTGACTTGAACTTGCCACAAGCCAAAGTTCATCTTTCCGTCGAACTTCTCAATATCGAATCTCACCATCTTTGCCATAAAGTTTGTTAAGACCACTATCAAGCAACCGTGGCTCTGATACCAATTGTTAGCGAACAAACCTTTCACTATATGCGCGGAAGCATTGCCGGATAGAACACAAACAAACACAATCACAAAGAAAAGATAGATGAAGAGAAGTAAATCAAATCCAAGCACACAACACAAGAATTTACGTGGAAACCCAAATCAGGGAAAAAACCACGGCTGTCAGGACGACAAGAGAAAGTTCCAATATGTAGTAAATTGTTACAACCACACACTCAGGATCTCTCTCTAACTAATACCCCAAACCCAATTACACTCAATGCTCACTTTGAGATCTCTCTAGTATTTGCTATTTTGCTCCACCACTCTCAGGTGTTTTTCACACACTAATAACCTAGTTATTATGGTCTATTTATATATATTAGAGGGAGTTTAAGTTAACAGGAAATCCTATTCCTATACGTACAAGAATTACTTGTTCCACATAAATACTATTTCCTATTTATGACAAGTCTTCTTCAAAGTAGAAATCCTTTTCCTATTCGGACTTCCAGAAGCAACATATTTTCTCTTCCATGAATATTTCCTGATTCAACGCGTGCTTGTGATTAACTACGATTCAAGTTGCAGTTGGCCACCCGCTTCCTAAACCGTGTTGAACTTGACCACTCAGAAAACCGTGATCCACGCGCTTCATTCTCGTTGTTTTCTGCTTGTTACCGCTGCCTGGGACCGCCCCCTAGGCACTTGCCTGGGCCGCGGTAATTCAAACGAGACTCTCTGGAGTTTAGTGCAAGGTAGGACAGCCCCCTAGACACTTGCCTGCGTAGCGGTCCTACGTAACGGTCCTACGTAGCGGTAATTCACCGAATTTGTTCCTCTGGTTCTTCTTTGACTTCAAGCCTCCCTCAATCATAATCTCATACTCCCAAACGTTCTCACGTCACCAGGAAGTCTCCGCATTGGTAAATCGTGTTTGGTAATCATTGGTAATTTGAGCCATATCCAACACATGTGCAGTCAAATCTTCATCTAGCAGGACATTGCTCAGTTTCATCTATTCCAATGCAGATGCAACGTCTATTGTTATATTCAACCTTTCTAATATAGCCAAAAAATATTCACGAGAATACAACCACTTCTCAAGGCTTCCATTAAGCATGAACTTAAAATCAACTGCGGAGCAACTGCTAATGATTTTAATGAGATTTCGATGACGAATATTCCTTATTACTTCACATTCTGTCTCAAAACTCTTTAATGTTTTCTCTACCTGCAAATTGAAAACTATCACCGCAATGTTCATTCCATCTGAAAGTTTCCCTTCGTATACCAACCCAAAACTCCCTGTTCCAAGCAAATTCCTTTCACTAAAACCATTAGTTGCCCTCTCAAGCTCTCGGTATGATAATCTTCTCCATGTTCCTAGCGGTAACACAGGTTCTTGAGCTGTCAAATTTGCATTCCTTTTACTACACTTGTTGACAAAGTTGCAGGTAACAGCAACAGAAATATTGTTGACAAAGTTGCAGGTAAAATATATTTCAATACAAGCTGTGCACCAGTTCTATTGGATTTTCTGGAATTGCAAGGTGGGAGTTACATTCGCCGTGGACCACCTAATTCTTGATTCCCCATAAATGATTGAATTGAGAGTTCCACGAATAGTCCTCCAGGGGGAATTTCACCTTCTTGGCTATTAAAAGACAGATTCAGATATTTGAGATACAAAAGTGACTCCAAAGACTTGGGAATCACTCCTGAGAGACTGTTGTTGGAAGAATTCACGGATTCCAAACTTAACATTGCACCAATTGATTGAGGAATAGGGCCTTGAAATCTATTATTTGCTAGGGAGAGAAGTTGTAATTCTCTTAAACCTTCAATGGTGATAGGAATATCTCCTATTAGCTGATTACTTGACAAGTATAACTCTGTTATGACCTTCAGATTTCTAATGTCTGAAGAGAGAAAACCACTTAAAGAATTCGCTGACAAATTTACGTGCAAGATATCTCTCAGACTCCACAAAGTTGTCTGTATTGAAGAGGAAAATCTGTTTGACGCTAATGAGAGAGTTCTCAAAGAGCTCAGATTACCAAACCATGCGGGTATTGATCACATGAGCTTATTACTTGTCAGGAATAAGAAAGCCAATCTCTCCAAACGACATAACTCCAAAGGGATTTGTCCTTCTAATTTATTGTTTTCTAGTGAAACTCTAGTAATTTTCCAACTGTAATTGGAATAGTTCCAGTCAATTCATTGTTTTTCAAATTTAAGGATGTCAAGCTGCTTAAGTTGCTAGTTTCTCTAGGGATGCTGCCCTTAATATTGGATTCGTAAAGAGCTAAGTACTGAAGAGCAGTAGAGAGATTTCCTATCGAAGAAGGAAGTGTGCCATTCAATGGATTACCATAAAGCACCAGACTTGTCAAGTTCCTACAATTTGTCATAGATGAAAGAAAGCTCAGTTCTGAAGATGAAGATCTGCTGCTGGTCAAATAATTACAATGCCATATGGAACCGCTGCAAATTTCTCAAATTGCCAAGCTCATGTGGGATGAAGCCAGTGAAAGAGTTCAAGGACAACTCTATGGTTATAAGCTTAGAAGCATTGGAGACAGAACTGGGAATTAGTCCAGTGAATTCATTATTGGCTAGGATTAGCTCCTCAAGATTCGGAAGCTGGAGGCCTATTCTTGATGGAAGATGGCCTGAGAGATGATTGCCTGACAATGCGATAACTCTCATTGTGGAGATGTTGAAAATTGTGGATGGAATCAGGCCACGGATACTGTTAATGTCCAAAAACAATGATTCTAGGTTATGCAGGTCACCAATTTCAGACAGTATTGTACCTGCCACAACGCAAACTCTCCATCATCTTGACGTCTTTGAGATACAATCTTAAATTGTTTTCTCACTTTAATTTAATAGTTTATAGAGGAAGAGATATGCTACCTATGTATGTTATAGGTAAAGGTTATTTCAAACCTGTCAGGTTGTTGTATCCAAGATTAAGCTTCTTCAACTGGGTAAAGTTCCCAATCTCTGAAGGAATAGGCCCTGTTAGGTTGCTTTGAGATAAGCTTCAAACTCACAAGATCTCCTATCTGCTGTGGAATTCCACCTGTGATGTGCACAATTATAAGTACAGCAATCATGATATCTTCTAATAATAAGTATTTCATTTGCTTAATTCAGTGGACTTTGGGGGACACAAGGGTTATGTGTAGACCTGATATAAGGATTTTACCTTATAATTTTCAAAAGTAAGCAGCTGGGACATACCTTTGAAGTTGTTAAAACCAAGATATAATATATTGAGCATCGTCAAATTTCCAATTTCTGCAGGTATGGTGCCTTCAGAATTATTAAAAGGATTATGACTTGAGATCACAAACAATTGAATTATTATTTGTTCTTATTTGTATTACTTTGAAATTTGAGATAGCAGTTGAATTTTTCTTATTCTATATTCCAATGTCAGTTAACTAATTCTCTGCATTCATCATTGACTTAGAGGACATTTATTAATTTACTAGCAGATTGCTAACATTTCTTTGCCTTATCACATATGTACAAACTCTGTTGGTCACATTTTATCATTTTATATACTACCGGAAACAAAGTATCCATGGGATTTATTGAAAAGAAATATGGGGATGGAAAAATCAGCATAAACTACCAAGTCAATATTAAACTTGGTATTTCTATAGTTACCAAAGCGAAAGACTAAAAATCGTACCCAAAAAAAATGAAATCGATGATGATAACGTGTTGAGGACCTTGATTAGGATCCAACAACAAACCCTAACTTGTACCCAAAGTTAGATAGATTTGAATCAAACCACTCACAGAATTAAGCGATCGATTCTGTAGAATCAGATAACGGAATTTACCTAACCCTAGCCCAAGCTATTCTAAGCAATTAACTGAGAAAAGCCGAATTCAAAAGAAATAAGAGGAACCCTAACTGGGTCAATTTTATTGATGAAACATTCAAAAGATAACAACTCTAAAAATAATAGTTCTATTTATACTAAAATTAATCTTCTATCCTAACTATGATAGGATTAGTCTAAAATAGGAAAATAGTCTAAAACATAAATAAAACAATATAACTAAAATAAAAATAAAAGAAATAGTCTAAAGTCCTTTTCCAAAACAGTTTCAATTTCCTTATAATTCAGGAACCCAAATTGTGCCTCTTGTCATTCAAACTGCTATCATCAATCTGCGGTCTGGACCGCCGTTCCACAATTCTTTTGGATTTTCTAACGGTCTCAACATAACGACAACATCAAACTTGGTAGTATGGCTTAGATGAAATATTTGTATGTCATAATTTATTTATTTCGCTTCTTAATAATGTTTTTATTTATTTATTTATTTTTTGAAATAATGAAAAAAAAATAGGGATACCAAAATAACCTACGGAGACCCGCACTTATGGGGTGGGGATGAGTTTCAATTTGGTGATTATGGGACAGGGATATGTATAGATAATAAAACCCGCAATGGGTATGGGGCAGGGATGGGTTTTATAATCCACGCCCCGCCCCGCCCCGCCACTCTTAAAATAAAATATTTATTTATTTTATTGTTTATTTCAACATTTATGTTTTAAAATTATTGAATTTATTTGTCTAGTTTTTAGATTTATATTTATGAGATGATTTTCAATAGTTTTTTTGGAATTACTTTATATTATTCATTGGGATATATGTTTATTATTTTAATAATATTAAAATATTGTTTTTGACAACATTTTTTTTTAAAAAAAATATAGATAAATGGGTTAAATGGGGTAAATGAGTGGGGATGGGGAAAGCATACCCCGCCTTACCCCACCCCGCCCCGCCCCCCCTCGCCCCGCTCCATCTATTAAGGGGTTTTATGAGGCGATGGGTTTTCAAAAATTAAATGGGGTGGGGTGGGGACCACTCCACTCCATTGCCATCCCTAAAAAATTTTGACAAATTTATGAGTCGTGATATTTGCACTTTTGAAAAATTATACGTGCATACATTTTTGCATGTACACCCCCATTAGATTTTTTAAAAGATTATATTTGTTCCACACATTATCAAATATACCATTGCTTTTAATTTTGAAAAATTATTAGAAATGAACGAATTATAAAATAATTTAAGTTAAAAATAAAAATATCACGTATAGGAGGGGACCCGAGGCAAAGGCCTTCTCTTTTAAATTTTTATGGTGGAAGCTACATGCCTGCCTCTTCCATCTTTTCAAGCAGGAGAAAGCAGTAACCTCCTGTCAGTGGTTTGACAAGAAGCCAATCAAAATAAAGGTTCACATTTTTCACGCCCTTTATTTTTACTTTTTAATTTACAATTCATTCCTTCGGACATTTTCAATCTCACTTAACACTTAATTTTCGATGGAGGAGGGCTTGGAGGCTCCCACTTCAAGGTTTGAGTTTTTGTTATTTTTTTATTTTTTTATTTTTTTTAAATTTAATTTGATAATATGTTTGAAAAAGTCGAATAGTTTTAAAAATATATAATATGTTTTAATTAAAATATTATACTTTAATTTAAGGGTAATATTGAAATTTTAAAAATATACAAATTTAAGATCTAGATAATGTTTTAAAGGGGTGCAAATATAATTGCTCCAAATTTATTTACAAGCTAAAGCACAGTACGGACGACCGCCCAGATTCATTGCTTATGGGTAGGGCCAGGAATAGCACAAACAATGAAGGCTCGGCCCATACCTGACTCTTAAAGCTTGATTGTATTTTAAAATTAGTTTGGCCCGGACACTCCGACCCGACCCGAACCATTAGACACTCCCAGAGTCCCAGCAACTATTTGCCAAAGCCCAAAACGATAACGTTTAACGGTTGAAGTAAAAGTAAATTAGTGGAGTGTAGATGGAGAGTCGCCGGAGTGGCGTGTCATTGCGATAGATGGAATCGAAGCTCCGTCTCCTCCCTCTCAGTCACAGTCCATTTCACATTTCGGGTACTATTTATTATCGTTTATTTTTTTATATATTTTTTAATTTAATTATATCAAAATTCATAATTTGTTGTCTCTGCAATTGCACTGCAGCCAACCACGTCACTTTTATGTTACCGTCGACAGACTCCAATTCAAGATGGTATTTTTTTTCTGCAAAACAGAAATTAAATTTTGATTCAACAGATTTTATGTAAAAAATAATAATTGATAAATAATATTTTTGTTTACAAAATTTGCAGGAGACACTGGTGGATCTATTGGGAGTGGCGGGGCGGCACACGTGCTTGCCGATGGTAGTCTGCTGCAGCTCACGTGACGAGCTTGACGCTGTCTGCTCCGTCGTCTCTAACCTCCCTTACATTTCTTTCTCCTCTCTGGTAATTTTATTTTATTTTTATTTTTATTCCCTTGAATAGTCAATTATTCTAGAAATATGCAACCTGCTTGAATTTAGTTTACTAATGTTGTTCAACTAGTTAATCACTTCAATTATGTTTGCCAAATTGCCAGAATTGAAGTGCTGGTTATTAAATTATCTCATTTGTGGAAATGTCTTTGTTAATGGGTTGAAGAAGGGAAAGTTAGTCATTGGAGATGATATAGTTTGTAAGGCCTGCAGTAGTAATCGAATCTATACGTGCTGGGGTGTCGATAAGAGGAGAAGAACGAGTGTTTTGGGTTGCCAGTTTTTGTAATTACATTTGGTGTTAATTTGTTTTTATCTGTAAAGTTAAATTCTGAACTTTTCAAATAATGCAATTCAGATGGTGAGATTAAAATGTCGATTTCCTGATTGCAGTCTCTTTTTAGAGATATTGTGATTAGGAATGTTTATTGTTTTAAATACTGTGAATGTTTGCTAAAATACTATGCATAATGTTTGCCCTTCTATCAGTACAGTGACCTAGTTGAAGCAGAGAGAACTCGAATTTTGGAGACTTTTTGGCAAGCCACAGTCAGTTAGAATCTAAATGTCTCTGCTCAATCCGGAGATGACAGTAAAACTGGAAAAGATGAGCAGAAGTCTCGTATGATAGTTGTAACAGATGCTTGCCTTCCAGTTCTTGCTTCCGGAGAATCTCCCATATCTGCTCGAGTTCTCATAAATTATGCATTACCAATGAAGAAGGTATAGTCCTATCTACAATTCACCTTCAGTTAATTGGAGAATACTGTATTCGATACCATAAAAGTCATTTTGATGATTGTGTGTATACGTGCGTGCCTTTTTCTATTATTGTTAATGTCATTTCTAAAAATAACTTAATGGCTTGTGTACATGGATTCCTGTTGAGTTCTCTATCATTTCTTGCTTTCTTGCAGGAAACATATATGAGGCGTATTGCAACTTGTTTGGCAGCAGGTTTTTTTTTAAACATGTATTCATTTCTTTGATGTTTATTATGGGTTCTGCATTCTAAAATAACTCAATTTGACTAAGTGCAGATGGTGTTGTAATCAATATGGTTGTTGGGGGTGAAGTGGTAACTCTTAAAAGTATTGAGGAAGGCAGCAACCTTGTCATAGCCGAAATGCCCATAAATGTGAGTTTTGCTTGCTTTGTATTTCTTCTATCTTTAAATTGGAAAACAGTAGGACAACATAGCATTTGACAGCTATGAATATGAAGGCCAAACATGTTGCTCTTGTCAAAGCAATGAGGAATCCTTTTACTCTTTTTCTGTTTTTCACTTGTTATTTAATTCAACGAATATAGCTGCACTTATACAAAAAAATGTTTTGTTGTTTATTTGAAGTCCTGTTGATGGTATTTTGGAATCTTTCTTTTTCTAATTAACATGCCATTGTCCCTACATTACCTCTTTTGGATATAACATTAACTTGAAATGGTGGCATGTTGCAGGTTTCTGAAATTCTGTTATAGCAATAGCCGTCAGCGATGTCAAACGATACATAAGAGGACTTGATCGCTTGCATGTGATCCAGATTCAATGCTGCTAAAACTAGGTTCTGTGGAAACCTCTTACATTAAATTTAGATTTATATTGTTTTGCACTTTCTGCTTTTCAGTCATAGATTTGCATGACTATTCCCTATAGGCCTCTTAAGAAGATCAAGCATGCTGAAATAGTTTAGTGGAATAAACTTTTGCTTGATTTGTCAAGAAACAAATACAATCCTGATGTTGTATTATGAGAATTTTTAGGAAAAAAAATCATTAGTAAGGAAAAGGTTTCTAACTTGTAGAATAGTCTGAAGTGAAATTTGAACCTTTTGGTACCATTATTTATTTTCGAAATCATTTATATATACAGTATATGTATTGTCCCTTGTAGATTATTATTCCCCAAATCTAGAATCCTTAATGTTGTGATATTCCCAGAGAAGGTGGGATATTACCCGTAAAATGGTTATGAAAGAGATACAAGATTTAAAGTCTAGGCAAGGAGCCAAGCCAAGATGGAATATCTCCTTGAAAACTGCTGTATCCCAATTGGAGGATTTCCAATCTGCGCAGATGAACTAGCTCAATCGGTAGAGAGGCATGGAAACTATTGTTTCTGAGACATAGTTGAAGTGTTGAACAAGGAACAAAAGATTTCCAATGTGTTGTGGAATGGTCCCCGTAAGATTCATTGAAGTAAGATTCAATGCAACGACTCTGTTGTTTTGAGAATCACATGTAATCCCTACCCAGTTGCAAACTGAGGTAGAAGCAGTCCAGTTGTCTGCCAAGAAGTTGAGAGGATCATGAATGATTTACGCTTTCAATGCAAGAAGAGAAGGTTGATCTGTTGTAATATTAGTTGCTTCATTAGCTAAGAAATTAGGCATTGCAGAAAACACAAGAAAGATTGAAAGTAGGCCATTAAGAAAACAAGTTATCTCCATGAGTGCATGATCATCTAATTAGGGAGGACAAGTGATGCATAAATAATGAAAATGGTTTCATTGACTTGCCAAGAAAAACAAGAGAAAGACATGACTTGAAGTGGCTTGTACAAGTTTTTCTAGAATTTTTACGGCAGCTGATAAGCATACACATTCTGAGTGTATGCTGTGTTGCACATCAGAGCCTTGCAGCAACATTAATCATATCAGCTGGTTAGAGCATGGTTAAATGTATGGTTAGTTAACTAATGGTTAATTAACAGAATGCTGTTATTAGTTTTATATTGCTGATGTAATAGTTTGTTAGAAGTTAGTTACAAAAGTTTCTCTGTGTGAAAGTCACAGCCAATTAAATCAGTTTTGATGATCAAGTCTGCTAATGTGTAAGAATGTCACTCAGCGCAGCTGAATGAAAAAGGAAGTTTGAAGGCTTTTCTGATAATTTTTTTCCTGTGGAGAATCTTGCATTCGTGGGAAGATAAGATATAAAAGCTTTAATTAACCTATTTTTCCTGATTTTTCTAGAAGCTGGAACGTGATCAAACCAAAAAAAAAAAAAAAAAAAAAAAGTCTGCTTACCTTATCATATATTTACACCCAATATTTGAAGTGCCACCTATTTTGGCAATTGATTACACCTCACTAGTTTATGATTGAAAATGTGCAAGACCTGAAAGGATAATGTTAGATCATTACTGTGGTACCTGACACAACAAGGTTGAACCACGTAAAATTTGTCTCTCTTTATTTTTCTTTGCTTTGTGTAATTTGATTCTTGCATTGGGTTTTGGTATTTCGTAACATAGTAAATGGAAGAGATTAGAGAGAGCTAGCACCGTAGCAGAATACATAACGTATGTCCAAAACAGAGGAAAACAGAGTTGGCGGCAGGGTATGTATAAAAATTTCATACGGAAATATCATTAGTTACAAATAAGAAAGAAGAATAATCAAACATGGACGATATCAGATTATTCCAGTTCAATATCCTTTAAAAATTTTACTTTGATCTTCTTAAGTTTGTTAAGAACAGTTTTCATATCTAGTCTTTCCAGCGGTGACTCTGCTGAGCATTCCAAGCCCAGTTGAATAATTGATAACACACAATCTTTCTTAGACTCAATCCTTGTAGACCATGCAGGTTTCCAATCTCTCCTGGTATTTCACCTGCCACAACATGAATTGAAAAAAAATCAATACCCCTACTAGTGCTCACTTGGTAATTTTAGCGAACACCTTGCAGCAATTCCTTAAACTAAACAAACACCTTACAAAACCTTGCTTGAATGGACAAGTACAAGAAGTAATATTAGCCAACAAGAAAACACAATCAGCCAAGAGCAATCAAAACACAACATAACACAAGCAATTTTACTTGGTTAAGCAAAGTTGGTTACGTTCACGGAGGTCATCGATATCACTGGTTATGAGAATAACAAAATAAAAAAAATTACCTCTATCCCACAAGTCTTCTTAGGACTGAAACATTTTCATCAGAGCCTCTTTCAACAGCCTTATCAAGCTCAAGCATTAGCTGATAACAATCCTGCATACATGAGAGTGATATTATTATTATTATTATTCAGAGCAAATACGAGAAACATTTTATCAATTTTAGCTACACATGAACATGGCATTGTTCTGCTTGCAAACATACCCAACAGTAATAGTGTCAATACAAGGTGGCACAAAATCTGTTATCCCACTGTAGCATGGAAGTCTTCACAAACAAATTCATTGTAGAGAATAGAAAGAGAAGGGATCTATTGATTTGGGGAAGACTAGAACCTACTTCTGACCATATTCCATCAGCTCAAACCAAAATATCGCCTTTGTACTGCCTTCCATCCTCAAGGATCACAATGACCTGGTATATTACAAGCAACAAATTTTAAATAGTGAAATCATAAGGAGCTATTGAATCAATGAAGAAAGTTGGGAAAACTTTGAAACCTTGTCAGAGTCTTGCATGAAGTCCACAACTTTAAAATTGTTTAGTCAGTATGTCAAAACCAATTGAATCAACTAAAATGTCCTTTAGTTCTTTTTTTTTTGGGGGAATTGCACAAACACCCTCAACGTTTGATAAAATTACACAAATATGACAGTTTTGGCTATATACACACAAACTTCCCTTAACATTTGAATGTTGTTACACAAACATCCCCTACCGTTAGATAGATCCGTTAGTCAATGGTCAAAACAGTAAAAAGTCCAAAATACCCTTTATTTTTATTTTAAATAAACTAAAAAATAAGATAAAAAAAATATTTAAAAAATATTTTAAAAAACATTAATGTATATTAAATCAGAAACCTAGAAAAAAAAAATTTATCCTTACAAATAAAAAAATAGTTTTTTAAAACAATTTAATAATAAATAAATTTTAAATTTTAAATTTATTTAAAATCAATGGGAAATTGCACAAACTAATTTTTTTTAAGATGAATTTTTTTTTTCTATATTTCAGATTTAAGATACATTCATATTTTATAAAAGATTTTAAAAAAAAAAATTTATCTTATTTTTAAATTTTTTTGTTTTTTTAAAATAAAAATATAGGGTATTTTAGACTTTTTACATGTTTGACCATTGACTAACGGATTTATTTAACGGTAGGGGGTGTTTATGCAACAATTTTCAAATGTTGAGGGAAGTTTGTGCGAATATAGCTAAAACTGCCATATTCATGTAATTTTATTAAACCTTGGGGGATGTTTGTGCAATTCCCCCCTTTTTTTTTGGCAGCCCTCTAATTCCTCCACCTGCATCAGTATCCTCAGCTTCTTTTGATCACCTCTCTCTTCATTTGAACATAACGTTTTTGATCTTGTCAAGTCAAGTGCTGTGATTCCAATACTGCTTTGGTTGTATGCTCCACTTGGGCTTTGAAGAGACACCATTTTTTACCGTGAAGAGATGTTGGAAGACATTTCTTACTCAAGTATAGGAAATCAAATCAAAGATATAAAAATGGAAAATTAAGACATGAAAAAAAGGTTGTGAGGTATTCTTACTCAAATCTCTTTTTCATGTTTTGCTCTATGATTCATTAAAGATGGAAATTGAATGAAAAAAGTAACTGTAATATTTATTTGTTTGGATCATGAGTCAAGTATTGGTAGTGAATCATCGTCATTTCAAAGAGGAAAAGCAATCACATATTTAGCAAACACTATCTTTTTCGATCACATAAACCTTATCTAGTTATCTTGTATGAGTCCCTAATTTGAGCTTTAGTGAATTAATTCTTCCTAGTAGTCTGTTCAGACACATTGAAAAACAATGTAAAAACTCAACCTCACATCTCTAAGCTTATTGACATTCAAGATGATACATAAAAAGTAAATAGTTATAATAAAAAGTTCAAGAGCTTCACCATTAGTTGCAGTTTCGATGCAATAATGGAAACACAGCAAAATGCAGGATTCAGGTTCTTGCCACACTCTTTTGAAACTTGGTTTTGATATTTTGAAGTGCTTCCAGGACATTGGTTATGTCAAGCCTATTTTCAGGCAATTCCACAGTGCAATCCACAGCCACTTGGAGAATGGATAAAATACAATCCCTTTTCACAGAATAATTTTCTTCTCCCAGCAAATTTGCATCTGCTACCTCAGATACCGAATGAGGTAACGCGTCTTTTATCCAACATTGCAAGCTCAATCGTTCATCAAACATGTTGTCTGTGGGCTTTTTCCTTGTAAATGTTTCCATCATTGAAATGCCAAAGCTGTACACATCACCTCTCGCAGAAACAATTCCTTCAGATCCATACTCTATAAGGAAGTTCATAGTTAGGACATGATACATCTATTTGAAACAGAATATAGTTCATAAACTACAAATGTACCTGGTGCCATATATCCAATGGTAGCCAAAGTGTGGGTTTGTGTCATAGAATCCTCTTCACCTAAGAGTTTGGCAATTCCGAAATCACATACACGAGCAACCATATCTTCACCTAGCAAGATATTGTTAGGCTTCAAATCACAATGTACAATTGGTGTCCCATAACCATGATGGAGATATTCCAGTGCTGATGCCACATCGATCAATATGTTCAGTCTTTGTAGGACATCAAGAAAATAGTTGTGAGAATACAACCAATTTTCTAAGCTTCCATTAGCCATGTATTCCAATATCAAGGCTTTGAAATCAATGTTCGAGCAACTGCTGATAATTTTGACAAGATTTCGATGACGGATTTTGCTCATTACTTCACATTCATCATCAAAAGTCCTTAATGCCCTCTCTACTTGCAAATTCAAAACCTTCACTGCTATAATAGTTCCATCTAAAAGTTTTCCTTTGTACACTGAACCAGAGCCACCTATGCCAAGTAGACTGCTTTCATCAAATCCATCTGTTGCATGTTCAAGTTCTTGATAGGAAATCCTTCTCCATGTCAATAAAGCTGACATGTCTTCTTTATCCAATGGTTTGGATTTTTTCTTTTGGCATCTAAACAAAAGAAATATAAGTGCTAACACAAGTACCGTTGATGCAATTGCCGATAATATGTATATAATTGGTTTCGAAACACTTCTCTTCGATCCTTGACGTGAGCTAGCTTTGCATGGGGGGACTTGAAATAGAGGAGCGCCACAAAGTTTACTATTACCCAAAAATGATCCAGATGATAAGTTAGCAAAAGATCCTCCTGTAGGGATTTCCCCTTCTAGTCTGTTGAAAGACACATTCATATCTTTGAGGTAACGTAGTTTCTCAATAGACTTTGGAATTGGTCCAGAGAGGTTATTACTAGATAAATCCAAGATTTCCAAACTAACCAAGTTTCCAAACGATTCAGGGATCGGGCCTTGTAATTTGTTTTGTGCTAAGGAGAATTTTATGAGGCTCTGGAGGCCTCCAATGCTGCTAGGAATATCACCCGATAATTCATTCCCAGATAAGTCTATTTCAGACACAACCCTTAAATTTCCAATATCTAGTGGTAGGTGCCCGCTGAGTGAATTTGTTGATAAGTTCACTTCCAAAATATCTTTGAGGCTCCACAGGGATGCAGGTATTGTAGAAGTGAAATTGTTGGAATTAAGGTATAGTTTTTGTAGTGAAGTGATATCACCCAAACATGCCGGAATAGGTCCAGAGAGCTTGTTACCAGTCAAGTATAGGTCACCTAAGTTTCTTAAATGACAAACTTTATTTGGAATGGAGCCTTGCAATTTATTGCCATCAAGGTACAAAACTTGAAGCATTCTCATTTTTCCAATTGCAGTCGGAACAGATCCAGTCAATTCATTGTTTCTGAGGCGTAAGGTTGTCAAGTTGCTTAAGCTGCCAACTTCGTGGGGAATGCTACCCTTAATTTTGCAATCATTTGCCCAAAACTCTCGAAGAGTAATGGAGAGATTTCCTACAGAAATCGGAAGTGTGCCACTCAATGGATTATCACTTAAATCTATTACACTAAAAAATTTGCAGTTTGTCAAAGAAGAAAGAAATTTCAGTTCTTGAGTTGAAGATTCTCTGGTCAATTGATTTGAGGCTAGGGTGAGTTGTTGTAGATTTCTTAGATTACCAAGTGTTGTGGGAATAGATCCGGAGAATGAGTTTGTCCCCAACTCTAGGATGGTGAGCTGAGAAGCATTGGAGATAGAGTCCGGGATTATGCCATTGAGTTCATTGTCCCATAGGTAAAGCTCTTTGAGATTAACCGCAAGGCCTATGGTTGAGGGAATGGAGCCAGAGAGGCAGTTCATGAATAGTCCAATGGTCTCTAATTTTGAGATATTGAAGATTGTAGATGGGATCGGGCCTGTTAAGCTGTTATTACCGAGACTCAACAAATTTAGATTATGAAGGTTACCAATTTCCGGAGGTATTGAACCTGTCACCATAAAAGGGAAAAACAAAAATAAAATGAATCACTCTTTAACTTTATTATTCGTTCAATGGTACGTTTAGACAATAATATATCTATATTATATTTGGTGTGAAATTTGCATAAAAGAATGCAAGCTAGAAAAATCCTCCATCAGAGAAATAGGCTTCATCAATCATCAAAGACAACAAGCCTTCATCAAGAGTAAAAACGTCTAAATCAAATGAATTTTTTTTTAAAATAATAATGATCTCAGAATGAGATTTTTTGGACAGGGGTGTTCTTTCAATTGAAAATACACTCCAAAAATAACAAAAACAGTAATTTGTCTGTACCTATATTTTATGGTCATAGATTACAGAAATATTAATCTTGACACTTTTTAAAAAGACCCATTAATACTTTGACCTTTTTTTTGGGTCTATGAATTACCTCCTTGACAATCCCATATAAGAATAACCTGAAAAAGAAAATAAAATTATTCTACAATCTACAATGATTTTAGGAATACCACTCCCACTATAAAGAGAAGAGAGAGGAGAGAGGAGACTGCTCCCAGCCTCCCACTATTGGGAAGATGACTCCCCACACTTTGGGATTTTATGGTCAAAAGTGAGATAAATATTTATAATTACCACAAGGCGGCTCAAATATTGAGGCCCTAACGGAGAAAAAAAAAAAAAGGCCCCAATTATAATATATATATATATATATTAAAAATAAAAATAAAAACTAATTTGAACCTCATTAGAAATATATACTAAAATTAACCATTTGATTTATTCAAACAGTTAGAAAAATTAAAACAAAAACTAAATTCTTAAATTTGAATTTACATACCATTAATGTTGGAATCTCTTTTTAAAGTTAATATAAATAATAAATTTAAAGAATATTATTGATTGCAAAGATGTAACTTGTAATAACGAAAACAATTATAGCAAAAGAGAGTTGTAGATGTAGTTGTACACTTGTATTTTTTTATATAGAAATTTTTTAAACAATAAAATAGAAGTTTAAGGGGGGTTTTTTAAAATGATAATGATGCTTGAAAAGTGGTTTGTTTTTTTTTTTTTTTTTTTTTTTTTTTTTTTTTTTTGTGTGTGTGATGATATTGTCACCCATAAAACTAATTAGTACAAAAGAAATATTTTTTTTTTTTTTGAAGCGGCTAATCTTTATATATTAGTAGAGCCATCAAAGGCCATAAACACCTTACAAGATTCCGTTCACAGACAAACAAACACAACCGAAATACTACAGGTAATAAGCCCAACTAGCATCAGCAACAAAAACAACACAAAATTGCTCCCATTTTACACCGCCAAGACTGAAAAAGACCAAAACTGGCAGCAACCCCAACGAAAGACTGAAGACTAATTTATATACTCCACTCCAACCTCTCCACCAGCACATCCACTCCAGCTTTTGCAAGGCAGTCCGCTAAGGAGTTTCTCCCTCTAGGAAGGTATTTAACAGATATGAGGGGCCTTGACGAAACGAATTGTCTGATATCGTAGATCATTTGGATTAGACTAAGGTTACCAAAACCCTCTCCATTAATCCACAAAACAGCTGAGCAAGAATCACTCCAAATGGTGATCAACCTATCATCAAGCATTCTCGAAGAAGAAATTAACGCACAGGCTTTGTGTATAGCTAATACTTCAGCTGTAATTGAGTCAACATTACCAGCAGAGGAGGAAAATAAACATAGAACCTTACCTCCCGACTCACGAAGAACACCACCAATTCCGGCCTTGTTCGAATCACATTTAAAAGAACCATCCACATTAAACGATAGATCCGCATCTTGAGAAATAAATCTCGTACAAGAGTTAACAGTATTAGCAGACTTTTTATCCACACATCTCCCTTCAATGTCAAGAAGCAACAAAGTTGTGTCTTCCTAAAGAAATATTATTCACTCCATTAATTATCTATTTACACTTCATTTTATTTTATTTTTTATTAATAACAATTTTAACCTGAATTAAAATTAGGAAAGAAATCTTATTCAATGATTCATAAGAATTCCTTCTTGGAGGATTTCTTAAACTTGGAAGAATTTGAAGCCCACAATGAGAAGTCACCTAGAGATCCCAAGCCACCAAGGGGGCCATTCCACATCAAGCCACCACTCCTCCACAACACACATTCAAGACTCATCCATCCATTACTGAGAGAGAGACTTGGAGAGAGAAGAAAAATAAGATTCTCACTATGCCAAGTGGAATCAAGCACAAGCAAGGAAGATTTGGAGGAGTTCTTGGATATTCTTCGTGGGTTTTTCTATTCTTATTCTCTTCTCTTTGTTTTCCTTCTCTATGATGTGTGACTAAATCCATAACTAGTGAATCGATGTGAACCTATATGAATGCCCTTTGTTTGGAATTAATTTATAATTTATCAAATTCAAGTTTTGATTTGTTCAATTCATCTTATATCTTAATTCTTTATTTGTGTTGATTCATGGTCCTTTATTGATGCAAATTTAAGGTTTTGATTATTTAATAGTTGAGATTATGATATAGGTCAATATGTAGTCTTGACTAATGTTCAATTGAATGAATAAAATACATATTTGGCATAGGTCAATGCAAAGTGGTTTTGGTTCTTAAATTCTTATACTTAAAGGGATCTTGGTTATTGCTCACGCTTAGGTCAAATGTGAGTGACGATTGAGAATGCTTGACTCATCCCACAGTCATACGATAATAATCATATTAAAGAAAGAATGAACCTTTGACTTGAGTTGAAACATATTCACAAAGTTGATGAACAATATTGAGTGTTTACATATGGGGATCATAGATTACCTAGTGCTTCTCATCTATTGATCACATCCTTAATTGATTTCTTTTTAATTGATTCCTTAGTTTAGTAATTCAATCTTCAAACGACCCTTGATTACTTTTGTTTAATTAGAATTAGAATTTGTTATAGTTGATAAATCACTTTCTCCGTGGAACGAGCATCGCTAGCCACTATACGGATCATCACGATTTGTGCACTTGCGAGTTTATAAAAACATAATTTTCCCATTAGAGTGCTTGTGCAATTTGCCTTATTTTTTTAAAATATGAGAATGGCACCTCCATTTCCTAACCATTTTTATGGGTTACTGCATTAAAGTACTTTGATTTTTTTTTTTTTCGTTTAGGTGAAATGTTGCTAAGTTTGAGAAATTCGATACAAACATACTATATCGTTAAAATCAAACTATTAACTTTAACATTAAGAGATTAGTTTGGTCATTTTGTTTATCATGTTAGAACTAATTATTTAAAGGCAGAATTTCACATAAGTCTCACTTTTTTGGCGATTTGTCACTTTTATAAATATCTTTTCATATTCATCACTTTAGTCCATATTTTTTTTTTTCAAAACTTGTCACTTTAGTCCATTTGACCAAATATTTGAAAATCAACTATTTTAAAACCTTTGAAAGTACATTTTTTGCCTTTATTACTATTTAATTTAGCTAAAATGAAAAACAATAAAATTCTCAATAATAAAATCTTAAATAAATGGATTACAAAAAAATCTTAAATAAATAATAATAAAAAAATCCATTAATTTTTTCTTATTTTGTATTTTTTTTCATAATGGATTTTTATTTGGCTAAAATGATTATCTTAGCCTTATATTAAAATGAAAAAAAAAAATCTTAATAATAAAATCTTAAATAAATAGATTACAAAAAAAAAATTATGAAAAATAATCATTTAAAGCTAAGATAATCATTTTAACTAAATAAATATCCATTATGACAAAAATACAAAATAAGAAAAAAGTAATGGGTATTATTATTATTTAAGAATTTTTTTTTATTTTTTTTGTATTCTATTTATTTAAGATTTTATTGTTTTTCATTTTAATTTAAAGGTAAGATAATCATTTTAACTAAATTAAATACTAATAAGGGCAAAAGTGTACTTTCACGAGTTTTAAAATAGTTGAATTTCAAATATTTAGTCAAATGGACTAAAGTGATAAGTTTTGGAAAAAATAAATAGGGACTAAAGTGATGAATATGAAAAGACATTTATAAAGGTGAAAAATCGCTAAAAAAGTGGGACTTGTGTGAAATTCTACCTTATTTAAATAATAAATAGTTAAGAGTAAAGAAAATGGATAATCTCTCCCCAATCATTTAATTTTAAAAAATAGGAAAAAAAAAAAAAAAAAAAAAAAAAGCTCCATCTCTGGAGTAGGTGCATTCGACGGAGGTAGCGATCTTTTTATAAGTTAATCAAAATCAAGATAGTATTTTTGTTGGTCTTCACTAATGGCAGGGGAGATTTGCATATATGTACACAAATTTTCTCTTCCACTGCAGTTATCTTAAAATTCAAGGGCTGCCAGTGTATTTACCTCTTACATATATAATCATTAAGGGTGTGTTTGTTGCATAGGAATGGACTAATCTCAGTCCAGTCCCATCTCCAATCCCGTGTAGATAAATAATCATGGTGTGACAGGACTATTTAGTCCTGCCACAAAGGCTAGGAATATTTTAGTACCAGCCTTTTGTTCTTTTTTATTTTTTTCAAAATAAGAGAACAAATTTGGCTAGGACTATTTTTGTCCCAGTCTTTTGTTCTGTTTTAATTTTGTTGGCTGAGACTATTTTAGTCCCAGCCTTTTGTTTTTGTGTTTTTTTTTAATTATATAATATATATTTAAAATGTTAAATTTATCTAATCTCATTTAAAAATTAATTTAATATATGTTATTTTATTCTAATATTAAGAAAATTAATTTCAATTAGATGTTATTTATTTTTAAAAATAATTTTATTTATTTTTTAAAATAATTTATTTTCTTCAATAAATAATTTAATATATTTTTTTAACCAGATTTAATTTTAAATAATTTTATTTTTATTTTCTTTGAATTGATTTAAAATGTTTTTATTTTCTAAAAATTAATTTAATATAATTTTATTATCTCTAAAAAAAAACAATTATTTTTAATTATTTTTTTTATCCAATCTCATGTTATACCAGACAAGAGACAATATTATTTTAGTTCAATCCGTATTACACTAAACACATCACAACAATATTAATTTAGTATAGTCTAGTCTAATCTAATCTAATCCCATCAAAATAGTCAAATCATATCCAATCAAATCCCACACTCTAAACGCACCCTAAAAGGATGTCATTATTGTCATCGAGATTACAGAGTACTTAAAATCGATAGATATACCGAAATATCCACCGATATATCCGTATTTTAGAGGGACCGATATCGAAACAGGCAAATATCCAATATCCTGCAGAATATCCGGCCGATTTCGAAATATCCGTTAAAATCTCTCGATATTCCCGAAATATCCCGAAATTCCCGAAATTTCATGAATTTTACCCCGAAAGTCCAGGGATATTTTGCATATTATTAAAATAATTTTTTTAATCCTAAACAATTAAATTATTGTTAAAATAATTTAGCTTGAAAATTATTTTAGAAGAAGCATTAACAAATTTATAAAAAATTTCAACATAATAGTCAATAGTAAAATTATTGAGGACTTGATGTAAAATTGAATAAAGAACCAAAGAGTGGACATGTAAAATATGTAAAATTTTATGAAAGCAATATGAAAAAAAAAAAATTGTTGGTGACTCAAATGTGTAAAACTAATTCCAAATAGTATTAAATATGTACCAATCAATTTATAAATATATAGAATTGATTTTTTTGTAACTTTGTGCCGACATTCCAAATAAAAGAATCTCAAAATTATTTGTGTAAAACGTGTAAAAATAATCAAATTGTTTCTTTTGAGTTTTGAGTAGAGAATCTAAAGAAACTCAAATATTTTTATCAAAAAATAAAATAAAAAATAAATAAGAACATAATTATTTGGTATGGCCCGTATGGTAGAGAATCATAATGATAGAATTTTGAAAAATAGTATTATTGGGGATAATTCGGATCTTCTGATACATAATGTCTATGCGCAATTAGACACTGAAGCTGCAGGAATTGCTAATTTTGGAAATAAGGTAAAAAGTTACAATTTACAACCAATTTTATAATTCCAGTATTATTAATTCTTTGCATGTGAGTATTGTGTCATATACTCATATTAATATATATTATATACATATTGATCTCATGAATGTAGCTCACATACTTTAAGGATGGAAGGAAAAGTTTTGGTGAACGAGCAGCCATTGCAGCTAGAAGCAAAATGCAACCAGATATATAACTTTTATTACAAAAATTTACATATTAATAATAAATAATAAATAATAATATCATTGAAATAATATTCATACTTATAATACTTAATAATTTTTATTACAGCTGATTGGTGGGTAATGTATGGAAACTGTGCTCCATCATTGAGTGCAATAGCATTCGCATACTATCACAAACATCATCATCTTCTGCATGTGAAAGAAATTGGTCTACATTTGCTTTAATCCGCACAAAACAAAGGAACCGTCTTGCCTATTTTAAGCTTGAACAACTTGTTTATTGTTATTATAATATGAAATTGAAACTTAGGGATATGGCAGCTGAAAAAGATAAAGTAAATGAAACTAATTTTATGGATCTACTTCAAGTAGCTGCTGAAGCAGGAGACGATAATGAGAATCTTATTTTTAACTGGCTTAGACCTGCCTCCTTGGATGATGACGAGGGAAATCCTGATTCATATATTGCTTCGCATGCTTGAGAAATGGGAATAAATGTTGAACAAATGATTAGAGAGGAAGTTGGTGTAGATCGTGGAGTTATTGTTACCAGCTCTTCCGATGACCAACATACCTCTGATGTAAATAGTGGAGGAAAAGATGATGGAGATGATGGAGATGGTGGGGATGAGGCAAGAGGTTAGGATTTTGGTGCAGGAGGTTGGAATGCTGGTGTAACAAGTTGGGATGTTCGTGCTGGAGGTTGGGATGTTGGTGCAACAGGTTGGAATGCTAGTGCGGCGGGTTGGGATGCTCATGCATGTAATTTTGATCAAACTCATGGTAGATAGCATGGAGGAACAAGTCAAAATGATGAAGATTCTTTGAATATAACTCTC
Organism: Acer campestre; assembly: GCA_954870605.1. Taxonomy (NCBI): domain Eukaryota; kingdom Viridiplantae; phylum Streptophyta; class Magnoliopsida; order Sapindales; family Sapindaceae; genus Acer; species Acer campestre. Next base: position 11,975,789 of record OX940809.1, read on the forward strand.
TCCTCAATTAGTATAGACACAGAACATAGTTCTTTGAGTGATTCGTAGACAATGTCAGGTTCTCATGTACCATATTATGGTAGTTATGGTGGCTGCAATATATCTGATTATCTTTCTCCAAAAATGTCATATGCAATACCTATGTATGCAGATCAACAATATGCACCAAGTTGGGTAAATCCAAACTATCCAATTCATGGATCAGTTGGAAGAGATCAAGCAGCATACGTGTGGCATATTAATAACTACATTGAAAACTATGCAAGCACGTTTTCTTGGGAAATTTATTGTTCGAATCAAGATAGAAATGTATCTTATGTATTTGAACCAGCAAGGAATTCATTTTGGTTTTAAATTTCAGACACGCAATGTATTATTATGTATGAATTATGATTTATGATAGAATTTTGGAAGTGTGGAACTATTACTATATATATTTTTTAATGATAATTTTGTTTATTAAACATTTAATCTCTTTATATTGTATATAATATTATAAAAGTGAAACAAAATATTATTCTATTAAATACTCAATTTTAAAAATTATATACAGACTCTATTTATGTTATAATTTATATTAAATTCATAACTTTGCTAATTTATTATTGAAATATGATTCATTTGATGTATAATTACTTGTTAAGCTTGTCCTAAAATTTCACAAAAAAAAAACTAACTTTAGATGTAAATATCTATCATTTTTTTAATTTTTGACAGAATATCCACCGATATCGATAATATCCTCGATATATCCGTAAATTTAGAAGCCCGACATTGATGCCGATACCGATATTACGTTCCTTGATCGAGAATAGTTCTCTTCTTCCTACTTTTTACCCGAGGGTGAATACATTGGAACTCTTTAAACTTCATCATATTACTACCTTTCAAGTACACCACAACTAGGGGCGGAGGGAGAGGGGGCTGGTGGGGGCCATGGCCCCTCCCTCAAAAAAAATCTCTAAATTTTATATCAAAATATTTATAAAATAGTTATAAAATTTTAACTTTTTTTCACTTTGGTCTCCCTAATTTTTTTTTTCTATACTAGCCCCCCGAATCTTGAATTTATGGCTTCGCCCCTAACCACAATTTCATTTTGTTTTTGTTTACCACTTACATATGCATGCCAACATAGGTTAAGAGTTTTATTTTTAATTAAATTTAAAAACAAAAAAAAAAATATGTGCAATTGTACTCGTTCCAAAACTCCTCGAACATATCAAAATTAATAGTAGTAAATGTATGACTAGAAGCAACAAATATATAATCATGTAAAAGTAAAGAAAGTATATTTTACCTTCCAAGTTGTTATCATCAAGGTTATCAATTTTCGATGGTATTGAACATGTCACAATAAAAGTGAAAAATATAATCTGTCTTTAGCTTTATTATTCCTTCCATGGTTCAGTAAAAAAATATATGTATCTCCCTAAAAGATAGAGAGGGCCTCCATCTCCATTGATCTTTTGGAAAAGGTCTAGATATTTTCGGATCTCTTCGAGCCTTTTTTTTTTTTTTCAATTTTTTATTTATTTATTTTTTTGATGAAGCAGTCTCTTCTTCAAGTTGGTTCTTTTTTTTTTCTTTAATTATTTTATTTTTGTAATAATTATTTTTTGATGATTGAGATTGTTCAATGAATGGAATGTGTCAAAAATACTCCTCTATTCTTTGTTTTTTAAATAATAATTAAGTATTATATAAATAATTAATAATGGTTTAATTTTTTAACAAGCAATAAGTTCTAACAGCAGCCCACTAACAGTAGGGAGCTAGGGAATGTTCGAGCAAGTATGAGCCAATGTTGCACGTGCATGCATTTACATCAAATGTTAGGAGTGTTTGTGTAATTTGCTTTATTTATCCCATCCCCCTCCCCCAATCCTAACCATTTTTATAGGTTAACTGCATTAAGGTAGTTTGAATTTTTTCTTTTATGTGTAAAATATTACTAAGTTTGAGAAATTCCATACAAACATACCATGTTGTTAAAGTCAAATTATTAACTTTAACTTCATTTTATTTATAATGTTAGAATTAATTATTTAAAGGTTTAATATTAAAAACCTCTCCTGACCTTTCTAAAGAACGATGTGTTGAAGATGTTCCAAAAAAATCTTCTAAGGTTTCTGCTTGGTGTCCTCCAGCTGATAATGATCTTTTGTTCAAAGTGGACGGCTCAGCTTGAGGCAATCCTGGGGATGCTGGTATTGGCGGTGTGCTTCGAGATTCTTGTGGCTAGGTGTTGTGCCTATTTTCTTTTCATGTGGGTATTATGGACTCTATTTTGGCGGAGGTCCACGCTATACATAGAGCTTGCCAGATGATTTCTTCGAATTTTTTACTGTTAGATCAAAATATCACCATTGTTAGTGATTCTCAATTGGCGGTTGCTTGGATCAATGGAGAGAATTTTGGGAATCTAATCCTGGTAAATCTAGTCTATGATATCAGGCATTACCTTCAATCAATGTCTAGTCTTTCTATTATCTTCAAACACAGGGGGTCAAATTCTCTTGCTGATAGCTTGGCAAAAAACTATTCCGGAAAACATGGTGATAGGCTTGAATGGGGCATATCTTGACTGCTTGTGTTTGTGGGATTCACTGATGTTTTGTCACTATTATGTTTTTTATAGTTCTTTACGGTGGTGCTTTCTTTCTAGTAGGTTGGTTTGATTTTCTGCTGCTCTGTGACAGCTTAGGGCCCATCCTGTAACGTTTTTCAAAGGCTGTTTTTGTTTTTGTTTTTCGAAAATAAAAATGAAAATGAAAATGAAAACAATGTTTTTGGTTTTAGTTTCGAAATTCAAATAAGCATCTGGTAGCATATCCTGAAAGCTGGATTCCGAATATGAAAACGTAAAAAACGCATCTGGTATCATTTTACAGGCCAAAATTAATGAGTTGAATTTTATTAAAAAAAAAATTGGTCTGATATGGGCAACGCCCAGTACAGGAAGAGAAGAACAGTGGACTGGATCTGATCTGACGGACGGCGGCGCGATTTGACGGACGGCGACTAGATCTGGATCTGACCGATGGCGACTAGATCTGGATTTGACGGACGGCGGCGCAATCGCGTTAGTCGGGAAGAAGAAGAAGAAGAAGACCGATGGACGGCAGCGCAATCGCGTCGGTCGGGAAGAAAAAAGTCTATGGCGCTGGCGTCAGTCGGGAAGGAGAAGAAGAAGAAGAAGAAGAAGAAGAAGACGGTGGCGCTGACGTCAGTCGGGAAGAAAAAGAAGAAAGAAGTAGAGGAAGGAGAAGAACATCAGTGAAAGAAGAAGAAAAAAAGAAAAAGAAAATTGAGTTTTTTATTTTAAGTGAAAAACAAAACGAAAACAAAATGAAAAACATCAAAAAGTTGTTTTGGAAATTTTTCACTTTTAACACTGTTGTTGTTTTTGTTTTGGAAAATAAAATGGAAAACAAAATGAAAAACGGTAACGAACGCGTATTCGAAATTGGATTTGAAAAATCAAAACAAAAACACCCTTAGAAAAGGGTACCGGACAGCCCCTTATTTTGCTGTGTCTGGGTTGGTTGTTCGGTGTTGTCTATGTATTTTGGTGACTTTGGTGTTTGGTTTTTGCCTCTTTTGGCCTTTCTTTAATAAATTGAATCGTTTTATTCTTGGATGGATAGTGACAAATGTGTTTATTCAAAAACCTCACTGAAGTGTAACACCGTGAAGATTTTCGTTAGGGTGGTAAGGGCAAACTTGTACATTCCATAGTTCATATAAAATGAAAAAAAAAAAACCCCTTTTCACTTTCCCTTCTCTCACATCTCTCTTCCTCTCCCATGCGTCCCTCTCCTTTCTCTCTCTCCCCCTCTGCCATCTCCACCACCGGTGGTAGTGGCCGCCGGCAAGAGGACAAAATAGTGGAGGAGACGCAGATCTCCTCCACCATCGTGGAGGAACATGAAGCGGCCCGTGGAGGTTGTTGGACCACCGACTGCTGAGCTTTTTTTATTATTATTTACTTTGTTATTTATTTATTTATTTTTACTCAATTTCGAATTTGTGTAAGTGTGGGTGAATTGTTTGTTGATTTGGGCAAATTTTGTTTTGATGATTACTGGTTTTGTGATGGTGATGATACAAGATCTGGGTTTTGCATTGTGTTTATGAATTGAGTTTTATTTTGTGTTGATTTTGTTTTGTATTGATGAATCTAGGTTGTGTTGGATTGAATGTTGATGAAAGACTTTTTTTTCTGGATGTTCTGATTTTTTTTGTTCGTTTGTTTAATTTCTGAATGTTTTTTTCTTGTCTGATTTCTAAATGATTTTTTTATTTGATTTCTTTTTTTATGAATGTTTTATTTGATTTAGGATTTTTTTTATAATTTCTATCTTTTTTTAAAATTTAAAATATAATCTTTTAAAAACAATTAACTTAAAGGGTATAATAGTCTTTTCAAGGATCAAACAAAAGTCCTAAAGGTGTTACCATCCAGGGGAGGTTTTTGAATAAAAACATCTTTTTTTATCTGTCTAATAATAGTTGAAAGGTCAAATGGGGTTGTTAGTATCAAGTATCAACCCTTATTTAAATAATAAATAATTAAATGTATAATCATTTAATTTTTTTTTATAAGCTCCATCTCCACCTCTTCGACTGCCCAGTTCGATCATCGTGCTCATGTTTTTGAATTTTAATGAAATTTTAAAGAAAGAAGCGGACTTTGAAGCAATTGACCCTTTTTTTATAATGCATAAGATATCAATTTTTAATTTAAAATAAATAAGGCATAACATAAACAAACAATTGATTTATATCTTATCATCATACCAGTTAAGCGGTTTCCACGCAATTCTATTGTCAGTAGTGAGGTACAATTGGCGAGACTTCTTGGTGTTTGTCCTGCAAAATTTTCACAAGTCCAATTGTCAAAGTAGTTAAAATATACTAATGTTTAATTTATTCATTTAAATAAGTGAAACTATTATTTAGCTGGTAGATTAGTCTTTGACCCTTTCTTAGAAAAAGGGATGCTTAATTTTTTAAAATTCTTTCTACTTTGAACATTATCATTTTAATTATATGGTTTGATAAAAAAATCATGCATGTTTTTTTTTTTTTAATAAAAATTAACACGCATGTTGATTTTGGTTGTTTGTACTAGGATAAATTATAAATAGTTAAATACCATGTAATAAAAGTCTATGTCCACATTGTTACAAAAAGAGGGAGGTGTCATTACATTATAGAGAGACGAGCAAATTACGGCCAACCTCCATGGCTCCATGAGGTTTGACTAAACTACCCTCCATATATATATATATAGAGAGAGAGAGAGAGAGAGAGAGAGAGAGAGAGAGAGAGAGAGAGAGAGAGAGAGAGAGAGAGAGAGAGAGAGAGAGAGAGTAATGCTACATTGTCCAAATTTGGTGCTCAAATGATGTGGCAACACTGTAGACCATTCATTTAAATTATATTAGATTTGCATGATTTAAATGAATGATCTATAGTGTTGCCACATCATTTTGGCACTAAATTTGGGCAGTGTAGCATTACTCATATATATATATATATGATTTACAATACAATTATTTTCACAAATGAAATGACTAAACTACCCTCCTCATGTTAAACACTAACGTGTTGACTTTTACAGCAATGGCTGTTTGTATCAATTTAGTGAATCATTTTAAAATCTGGTTAGATTCAATAAACTGAGGGTAAATTAGTGTAATTAATCCTCAAAAAGTGGGTGGAGTTCTATTAAAATAAATTGAAAAAAAAAAGAAAAAAAAAAACTAATTCTATTGTTTAATTTTTTTAAAATTAAAAATACATAAATTAAAAATTAAAAAAGTGGGGACCTCCTCCATCCATCTCTAAGATGGAAGGTAGAGATCCATTAAAAAAACAGCTGATCAAATTTCAAAACGTTTCAAAAAAAATATAAAAAAAATAAAAAACAAACTTTGATAGAGATTGATTTATGATGGAGATCGATCTCCACAATGAGATCTCCATTGAGATTCTTGAATTTCCATCACTGATGGACATCCCACGCAAGGATCTCCATCAGTGAGGGAAATGATGAAGTTCTTTTCATGGACATTCAAACTTTGGGTCTCCATACACCTCTAATTGTTTTATTGTTTTTTTTCAAATACACAAAAATTCCAATTTGTTTATTCCTTTAATTTATTTTGATCCTGAAATTCCATCGTCCATCTCAAAAGATGGACAGTGAAGATTCATCTATATTTTTATTGAATTTTTGTTAATAAAAAGACAATTTAGGTTTTTATCATGCATTAAATATATTTAACTGATACATTAAATATTGACAGAAACATCATTAAAATTGAAATAAATAATAATAATAATAAATTGTCCTAATAAAAACAATGGACCTACATGTTTAATTTCTCAAAATTGTAATTAAAGTGATAATTTTTGAAATAAAAGGGACTCTTATAAGATTAACTAAAATGTAATATATATATATATACACAGTTTTTCTATTGTCAGTTCGTCCCGATATAAAATATATTAGGACGAAGAATGTGGACAATTAGATTTGCATACTTTGACTCAAAGTGTATGATGCACTTGTCAAAACTTCTCCATAATCTATGGTCTACATTCTTCATCTTGATATATTTTATATCAGGACGAACTGACAATAGAAAGAATATATATATATATATATATTTGAGTGGTTCTCTCATGAGGGGATCCCTTATTTTAATTTTGGTAAGGACTTGATAAAATCACATCGATTTCTATGAATTTTAATCTGAATTTTTGTGTGAATGATAAGTTTAATAAAATCTACCTATCAATAGAATTTCATATGCCTTCATATTTAAAAAAATTGGTATAAATAGTTGTAGTGTTTGAAAAATTCTCAAATTTTATTCGTAAATAGATTTCAATGAACTTATCTTCCATAAAAAAATTCATATCAAAATTCATTCAAATCGATGTGATTTTATGGTAGTCCTTACCGAAATTAAAAAAAATGATCCCTTATGAGAGATTCACTCTCACATATATATATATATATATATTGACATACTTTTGTGTCCATTACATCCAAGGTGTTTGAATGGTCTAGATTTACTCCTTATTCTTCTTTCTCTTTCTTCCATTAATGTTTTTATTATTTCCTATTTTCTCTATCCTCTCTCAATTTTAATGTTACTTTATCTTTCCTCTTTTTCCTCTCTCATTTCACTCTAGGTGACTTCTTTCCTCAATATCTTAAATCTTTTTTTTGTTTCCCTCTCTTCTTTCTTTACATTTTTTTAATATTTCACCCTTATCAAAATTTCAACAAAAAAAAAATGGAATTGAAAGTGCTATATGCTATGATTTTGTTAATTAGTTTTTTTTTTCTTGGATTTTTTGAATACCGAACAAGTTTTAATTTCTATTATAAAATAAATTTAATTGGGATATTGATTTTAGTTTATGTAAGCTTTTTTATCAATTAAATTTATCATTTAAATATCTGGATTTATTTTCGTTATAATTAAATTTTAATATAATATTACGAAATATTTTTATTAAAAATTTAGATAACATTATCAATTGATACAGCACCTAAAATACTAACCTAGTGATATGATACAATTGAATTGTAACACCTTTCCTTTTTTATCGAGTCAAGTCAAAAGAAAAAAGGGCTTGCCTAAATGCTCAGCTTTTGTCTTTGAACGGGTGAAGAGGAGGGGTTTAATTGTTTGGAATAGGTAAAAGAAAAAAGGACATGTCTTACAATTCAATTAGGCCACATCAATGGGTCAGTATTTTGGGTGCTAACCGGTCAGCACCAAAATATTATCTTCAATTGTTGTCTGTTGAGACTTGAGATGCAAGAGAAAAAAATTAAGATAAGAGAGGATAGAGGAAATTTAAATGAGGAGAGAGAATGAAATGAAATATTAAAATTTAGGTGAGAGAAAAATACAAATATTAATAGAAAATAGGAAGTGAATTAATGATCATTAAATCTAGACCATTTAAATACCTAGGAATTAATGAACATAAAAGTGTGTCAAATTTTGTGTAAAAAATGGGGTCATGGATCCTATCTCATATATATATAGAAACAAACCTGTGATGACATTGTTTCCGGCCCAAAATCTTTCCAAAGCTTTAAGAGAACCAAGTTCTTCTAGTAATTCACCTGAAAATATCCATTTTAAATTTTTAATAAACAACAAGATTCAATTAGTTAGACAATCTTAAGGGTCGTTTGTTTTTTTCACTTAAAACTTAATGGGCTTGAATCATAATTATTAAGTTGTTTTGTTTATTTTTTTAAGTGGTCAAACAACTTAAAATAAAAAGTAAAAAATCCTGACTTTTTACTTAATTGCAAATCACTGAATTGCATTAAATGCAATCCAAAATCTTTTCTTCCGATACTATCCTCCATATATAACATATTTCCAATTTCATCATAATTATATATGGTATAGAAATCTTTTTAATATATACCTTATTTTAAATAGCTTTAAAAATAAAAAAGAACCATAATCACTTCTCATATTGGTGTTTAATATCAATACTTTATTATGATATTAGGGTGATGTATTTATATATATATATATATAGTGTTTTATGTGAGTTTTCTTGTTGCATCTTTTATTTTTTGAAAAAAAAAAAAACATTTCTTTTCTTAGTAAAAATGAAGTTTGTTTGTAATGGAAGAAGAAGAACATGATCATATATGTTCATATATAATTATTATTTTTGGATTGTTTTTATTCCATATTATATGTATAATTGTTTAACATGGGTATAAATGTAAAATTATTTATTTTTAGACAATTTTACTTTTAAAAAACAAACGTGTTGACAATACATTTAGATGTGAGGAAAAATAAAAAAAATGTCATTCAAGTTCAGATTTCAGTCTCTATTCAGTCTTCAGAAAAATTCAGGACTATTCAGTCTTCAGACAAAAAAACAAACGACCCCTTAATGTTTTCGATGGTAATCTTAAGTAAAAAGATGTGTTTACTTAAAGCATCTCTAATGCTGTGCCAAATATCTATGCCAATGCTAAAATTTAGCACAAGGTGTAAAAATCATCCTCCAATGCAGTGTCAAATGATGTGTCAAATTTGGCATATGCTATATTGTTACAAATATAACATTTTACTCTTTTTCTGCCAAATTTGATATTAGCATTGGCATATATATTGGAGATAGCCTTATAGGGGTAAATAGTTAAATACATCGACACCCTTTGACGTTCAAGATAAGTCTACAGTGGGAAAACAAATTTGCATTAATATACTTGTTGGACCTAATTGCAAGCCTCCGAAAGTGCAACGGCCACACCATTCTAGACATCCGAATTATAACTCGGAGTCCATGATCGCCCATCTGGCCCCTGTCATCTAAGTGAATAGACCACCATCTGGACCTCCGACATTGACAAACACTGACAGCACTGAGAGCTGTCAAAGCCAGACCAATACAGAGCTCCCATGTCGCCCAGGATGTCAGAGTCAAAGCCTATATAAACCCCATTTTTTAGAGTGCATTTTTGCGCACCCACACAAACTAGGGTGAACCATTACCACCCACTCCAGGTGTTGACACATGTCCCAAATTTAACCCAAAGTTAACTCAAAGTTTGGGACACATGTCAACACCTAGAGTGGGTGATAATGGTTCACTCTAGTTAGTGTGGGTGAGCAAAAATGCACTCCATTTTTTACCATTTGAAGGGGTAACTTAAAAACTTTCACCCAAACCTAAATTACTCTTACCAATTGGGACCATCATCACTTTCACAGCAATCATCTGGCGCAACTTCTTTCACTAAGCACAAACCGGATCACCGGAATTCATAGTCGGTGGCACATTTTATCCCCTAACAATACTAAAACCTCTTTTCTAACAAAAGATTTAAGTGTAACTTTGACATTTCCAACAAAATATAAATTAAACAAGAATTTCAAAAATCATAAGTAAGAAATTATATTTAAAAATCAGAATTTTTAAATAAATTTTAAAAATTAATTATATATAAAAATAACAATAAATAAAAAAAATAAAAATAAAAACAATTTCATCAAATTTGGAATTACTCCGGTCCTCCCCCTCTTATCGTTGGAGGAGAAGGTGAGCCTCGTGAAGTGTGGTAGATTCAGTTTAAGTGTGGAGTCCGTCTTCAATTGGCCTCCACAGCCTAAATCAAATCTTCTTCCTTTTTTCAGTATAATTTTATTTTATTTCACCTATGTACTTTCATTTTAAAGTTCGATAAATGTTTGGGCGTTTTGTCCTTTTTATAAGTTTATCAAAATCAAAATCAATATAGTTGTATTTTTGTTGGTCTTCACTAATGACGGGAGGTTTGTATATATTAATGCAAACTTTCTCTCCCACTGTACTTATCTTATAATTCAGGGGGCAGTCAATATAATTTACCCCTTAAAAATCAGGATTTTGATTTTTTTTTTTTTAATCTTTGTCCTGATCTAAAACACTTAAAGAATAATACTCTGCATTTAAAGATAATGAAATTAAAATAAATAAAATAAATAAATCTCAGTCATTTATTACACATGTCATCATATATATTTAGTTTATGACAAAGATTAAAAGGATCCAAATTCACTTATATAATCATTAAAAGGACGACAGTATTATCATTAGAAATGAGAATAGCTATCTTCTACCTGCTTTTTACTTGATGGTAAATCTTTAAAGTTTGACATCAATACATCTAAAGAGCAGAGAGTCTAAAATTTTAATTTATTTGTACTGGACTTTACTGTTATATATATATATATAATATCATCACTTTTTTTTTTTGAGAGAATAATATCATCACTTTTAAAATCTAATAATTATAAGCCACATATCTAAACCATGTTTTTTTTAAGCTTTTGTCATTAATAAGATTCGAACAACTGATTTACGAGTCATTTGTCCAAACCTCTAGGGGCCCTTTTTATTCATCAATTAAAATTGATTTCAAGAGGAATATATGTCTGAGTAGACAAATGCATACTTGTCAACTAGTTACATTTATGACAAACTTCAAGGGTCTAAAAGTGTAATACCATTTTTAATTATATATATATATAACTAAAATGTTCATATACTCTATTTTAGATATGGATCCTCTTCTCACATTAATTATCTTCATCATCATAATCTATTGTCACGTGTCTAATATAACAAATCAATGGTTTGGCTTATTTACAATAATTTTTGTGTCTTTACTCTACTAAGAGATAAAATTAATTAAGACTATTGATTTAAGTGAGGGCAAAGTGATGTGAGAACCGAGAAGGGGATCCAAATCCATTTCTTAAATGCCATGACTATCTACTATTAACTATGTTTTGTGAAAAAAAAAAAAAAAAAATTCTTTTTTTTTTTTTTTAATTTCTCTTAAGAAAGTGTTTTGGAATGAATTTTCAAGTAATAATTATGTAAGTATATCTTTTACTAGTAGAGTTTCTGTACAGTTGAGTTTTTCACAAAAAAAACTATATGTTGTTGGATATTAAATTAAAGAAAATATGCTAAAGTCTTTGTATTGTTTGGTATTCAATTAAAAAAGTACCAATAGATTTTTAGAATTGTTTGATAATATGTTTATAAAAAAAAGTTTGATAGCAATGAATTACAAAAAAATAAAATTGAATAAAATAAACTTTCTTAATGTAAAAGGATGCAATGGAATATCTAAAATATTATGAGGGCGTTTGAGTAAGTTTGATTTTCTTTTTCTTTTCTTTTTTTTAATTAAAAAAAAAAAAAACTCGATAGGAGTTTCTCTGATTCATACCAAACAACCAAAATTATTTGCAAAATAGGTTTTGCTAAAAACAAACATTATTTTGACCGGTAGAGAAGCCACAGTAAAAGAGCTAAGTGTCGGTTTGAAAAAACTTATATACAAATGAAAAGAGTTTCCTTTTTTTTATAAATAATTTGTGTCGATTAGTTGTTCCTTCAGTAGAGCTTTTGACGATTAAAAGAGTTGTTTTATATCTATTGGGAGAAGCTCAAATTTTGATTTTGAGCTTTTTCAAGTAGATATTTTTAACTTTTTTAATAGAGTAATGATATTGACAATTCTCTTGATATATTTTTACAATCCATTTTTTTTTTTAAATGATAATTTTATCCTAATTAAAATTACTAAAAAGTATAAAGAAATTTTAAATTCATTAGACAACAATTTTACTAGACTACAATGTTACTTTTTCCCCTTTTTTCACAAACCCTAAAACATATTTTTTTTTCAACATCATTAACATTTTATTTGATTTTGAAGTGATGTGAATGATTTACAACAAGAAAGATACAATTTTTTTTTTTAAGTGTTGATTTTTACATAAACAAACAAAAAATGATTTTTTTTAAAAAAAAAATACAACTATTATTAGGACAATATGGTGAGATGGGATTCAAACCACTGACCACTAGGTGTGGAAGAAAGGTGTACAACCATCTCTGTCAAGAGGTGATGCGCAAGCTTTTATATAGTTAATTTATTAAAAAGAGCACATAAGAGTAATAGTTGAATAGGGTTGTTATTAATAAAATATCATAAGGTTAATTTTGATATTTTAGAGTTGTTAACAAAATCTCAAAAAGAGCTTCTTGAAAAAATCTAAAATTTTAGTTTCTCTCACTATACTTAAAAACAACTTTTTTAACTGTCCAAAAATTATAGTCAAGGGGCAAAAAAAATAAATAAATAAAAATAAATAAAATAAATAAAAATAAATAAAAACTTTTTTGGCCCATAAATATGCTCTTCCCAATTTATATAATTTCAATATTCAAACATTTTTAAAAATAAACAAACTGACTTAAAATGAGGAGGATGGGTTTGTGTGGGTATGGGCAGGATGGGTTTGGGTTTAGGGGGCAACAATGGCGGTGGCTAAAATGGGGAGGTCGGAGCATCCTTTGTTTGCAGCGGCTCCATTTGCAGTGAACAGGCCCTCCCATGGAGATCCAGCTCTAGATCTACTCCAGATGATCTCCATCCAATCTACATATATATTTTTAGTTTTTAGTTTTTATTATTTTTTTTTTTTAATGTTTTGTTTAATCTCTACCGTCCATCTCAAAATGGTATAAATGTACCAGATTGATCTTCATTGTATTTTATTTTATTTTACATATTTTGATCATTTTTAATAAAAAATTATGTTTTATAGTTTTTAATATCCACCGTCCATATAGAAATTAACAAAATTATTTTTATTTAATTATTTTTAATTTCTGTTTACGGCACAACTAACTTTTTACTTTTTTTAACAATAGAGGGAAAATGGAGAATGTGGAAACATAAGGGGATAAATCGATGTATACGAAAACCTCAAGGTGGAAATAATAATTATATCCCTATAAATTAATTTATCATTATTTATTAATGTGTTTGGTTAAATCAACTTAAATTTGTGATTTAAAATTTTGCCTTCAGCATATCAACCACCAATGAGTTCTTAATCTAATTGTAAATGCATTTAAATTTCAACCATTGGATTAAGAGCACATGGGTGATTGAGATGTTTAAGTCAAAATTTTAAGTTACAAATATAGGTTAATTTAGCTTGAACCTTAATCAATATTTAAGGTTTTTTTTTTAACGGTAAATATATTCAAAAGGCCTAAAAAGCCAAAAAAAAAAAAACCGAGAGAAAGACAAAGACACGGGAAATAAAAGCAAAAACAAAAGCGAACAAACAAGCTAAACAGAACAAGCCCAACCCAACAAAAACATAACAGACAAAGCCCACCATCTAAAACGGCCCATAAAAAGTCCAAATAAGTGAAACTAATCTGTAGAACCCAAGGCTTGATATAATATTTAATGTTATTTATTTTTTATATATATTTTTTTTAAGGTGTTGAGAGTATGGATACATTCTAAAAACTTATTGTGGGGGTATATTGGATTTCAATTGTTATTTTAACTTCCACGCATCTATTTGCACTTAATTTTAAGATTGTTATTTTTCAGCTATTTATTCTTCACAAGTATTGGTTTAAGAGAAATGATTAAATAGATATTGAAATCACAAATTTAATAATTAAAATAAATATATTAATACAATTTAGAGATAATCATAAAAAAAGTTAAGTTAGAGCACTTTACCTTCCAAGCTATTGTCGTTTAGATAAAGCTCCTTCAGTAGACTCAGATTTCCAATTTTTCTTGGTATTATTCCTGTTAATTTATTGTTATATAGAGATATTCGAAGAAGCTCCCTACATTGCCCCAAACTTGATGGAATGGAACCTTCAAGTTGATTGTGATGAAGAATCAGTCTTTGGAGAACTGTAAGATATTGGCACATATCATCGGGGAGGCTACCAGAGAGCCTATTGAAGGCAAAATCAATCGTATCCAAAGAAGAGATGTTGAAGATGGTTGGAGGTATGGTCCCTGAAATCAGCTGGTTACCATAGAGAACGAATGTCTCCAGGTTAATCAAATGGCCTATCTCTTCTGGAATATTTCCTTGTAGATTATTATTCGACAATTCTAGATTCCTTAATCTTGTGATATTTCCCAGAGAAGGTGGAATAGAACCTGTGAAATTGTTAAGAGAGAGATATAAGATTTGAAGTTTAGGCAAGGAGCCAAGCCAAGATGGAATCTCTCCATGGAAACTGTTGTTTCCGAGGGATAGATGAACAAGGAATGAAAGATTTCCAATGTGTGGTGGAATGGTGCCTGTAAGACTCATTGAGGAGAGATTCAAGGCTACGACTCGGCTGTTTTGAGAATCACATGTAATCCCAACCCAGTTGCAAACAGAGGTGGAAGAAGTCCAGTTGTTTGCTAACAAGTTGTAAGGATCATGAGTGATATGAGCTTTCAATGCAAGAAGAGAAGATTGATCTGTGGTAATGTTGGTTGTTGCTTCAATAGCTAAGAAACTCATTGCAAAAACACAATACGTGACAAACGACTTTGAAGCACATATGAAAAAAGGAGGTCTCTCCATGAGTGCAGGTGTTGGATGAGAATCCAAGTGGTAGCTGATTTAGAGAGAATTTACAAGTGAGACGTAGAAATACTGAAACCAGCAATTTCTAGTGATTTACCAGGAAAAGGAAGATAAAGAACTGTTGAATGATAATATATTAGTCTTCTTTTTCAACAGTCCAGGTATTCGAAGACTTTACTGTTGGGAAGAAATTGATTAGTTGGTGTTGGTGTTGGAGATGAGATTGGTGATTAGGTTGAAGATGATGATGGGTTTAGTGATGATCTCTACCGTCCACAAATTTTTGTTTTTGAATTTTTTTAATTAAGAGATGGATTTGGTGGAAGTCCAGATTGGATCTCCACCGTCCATCTCATGAGATGGACGGTGGAGATCCAATCTAGACTTCCACCAAATCCACAATTTTTTTTTTAACAAAATTCTTTTTAAATTAATTTTGTTTTTAATTTATTATGATGATGATTATTATTATTATTATTATTAAATTTAAATTTAAAAAAAAAAAAAAAAAAAAAAAAAAAAGATATCTCCACCGTCCATCTTTGAGATGGATGATGGAAATCCATCTTTTTTTTATTGTTGTTTTATTTAATTTTTTTGTTTTCTGTTTTTTAAAAAATATTTTTTATTTAATGAATATTTTGAGAATTAAATGGTAATTATATGAAGTAAAGTGAAGGATAAAACGGTCATTTGACCTTCAATTTTAATGGTCAACTCAAAAATGGATGGAAAAGGTAATAGAAGGGGCATATAATACATTCTTTCCATTTGAGGGGGGAGACCAGCCAATATGGACAAATCATGTCCTCACCTTTCTAATAGTTTCATTTCAGGGGGCAAAACGATCTTTTCCCTTTTAGTAATAACTTCTTTTTTTAATTGATAATGATGATGATTGTTGTAGGGGGTCGACCTACAATCAATATGGATCGTGTCGTATGTTGTTAGGTCCGATGCAACTTGGGTTGAATCGTATGAATACTGTTGTCGTCTGCTGAATTGACCTGCAAATGAACTTGATCGATCGACCTAATAACCTGCAAAAATAGACGAACAGATAAACAATGAATGAAATAAATCAAAGAGGTGGTTTGGGATCGTTAGCCTTAGTTATGCTTGGGCTGAGCAACGATGATCATGAAGATTTGGACTTTGGATTTCGGTGGCCGTGATTCTTAGATGCAGAGTTTCAGTACGCTTTTTTAAGCTTGTATATCTCTCCCCTTTACTGAGAAGAATGCTTGGCTATTTATAGGAAAACTTTAGGTAACCGTTCGAAATAGGTAGGTAGGATAGAGGACTGATCGTGGGCGAGATTCTAGGAGAGATTCTCTCCCCCAAAATCTCGCTACAACACTCATGGCTGACTTGGTCGTATGAAGACCAAATCAATCTGTTGTAATTCCTGATGGGCTGTCTCAATCTTGGGCCAAGGTAACATAAGTCTGGGTTTTGCTCCTTTAGGCCTATGGGCCATTTTTGGCTACCACAGTTTGTCCCTCACTCTCTAAAGAGAGTTTCAACGAAGTAGAGAGTGATTTACATTGTGTCGACTATTGTCGAGCGACCAGATTTGAATCGACCTGATCTGTAACTGCCTGCCTGACATGGTTTCTGGATGTCGTTTGAGCACTCCAGCTTGGATTGTCTTGTAATGAATTGTGTCGAAGCACCAACTTAGGTTGATACGAACTACGCTGTTATTGAGACAAAAGATGTCGTATTACTAATGTCGTTCGACAGATGTTTTATGAGGAGGGCAAACCAAAAGTCAAATCGAAAAGGCATCTGCTGCTTTAAAAAACCCTAAAATGACGTCAGAAGCATTTAATTTTGGCATGCTTGTTTTGCCCGAGGAGGGTTTTAAATTTCAAAAACTCATCATTAACAGTTGCATGCGTGCGTGGGTTATTGGTAACTGAAAGGTTACATTCACTTCAGGCGTGGACACGTGGCAAAAGGGTTTGCAAAAGGGTTTGGTTATAAGTTTATAACCACTTTTTTCCAAACCATTTTCACGAAAACTCTCAATTTATTTCAAGCTTTTCAAAACTTCTTTAACAGCTGCTGCCACAAAGCTCCACTTCTGCGAGAAACTCCAAATCAGAGCTACTCCATTCTTTTTCAAGGTATGGATTTTTCTTCTTCTTTTTCCTTTTTCCTGTTAAGATTGTTATTTAAGGCAAGAAATAGTAAACGCTGTAAAAATAGGACTAAAACCTGAAGTTTTGTTTTTTGTTTCTGGAACATTTAGCTGTTCTTCATTGTTCTTGAATATCTGCCTCTTGATTTCCGATTTATTTCCATTGTTTGATCTCTTTGTTCTTTTGCTATACTTTGTAATCTGTTTGTGAAGTGTTATCTTGTCTGACTTCTATGACGCTAGAGACTGTACGTGTAGATTAGATATGTCGCCTCAAAACTTCTAGGTTTTCGATTCTAGAAACCCTAGGTTGTGATTGTAGCACATTAGTTTCTGACTTGTGCATTTTTTGCCTTGTCAGCTTTAGGTATCAACATGTCGAACGACGATGTGAACCTGTCGAGCGACGATACTGTTTCTGACCCTCAATGTATTTGGACTTCAAGTGAGGGAGAAGATGATAATATTGGAGATGATAGAAGAAATGTAGATGTAGATCGACAAGTCACGATAGAGGACCCGTCGAATGTCGTTTCCATAAATACGAAGAGCATCCTTGAAAAAGGTGGCGTACGTGCCGTTGCTACGTTAGTCGACCATCCTGAGTATGTCGACGTAGATGAAGCTACGACGTCCGGTCGACCGTTAGGTGTCCTCGAAAAGAATCCAGCCAGTCTGATCTCGGAGGAGAATTTATGTGTGTTGAGGGAGATTTATGGCATCCCAAAAGAGGTCGAGCTACGTGCACCCAAGGAGTATGAACGGGCGGACTGGGATATACCAGGGTGGACATGTTTCTATGAATACACACTTCGTTTAGGGTTTAGATTCCCTGTCCCCCCATTGGTGCGACGGATGCTGCTATACTACGACATTGCTCCTGGTCAACTGATGCCAAACACATGGAGGATATTGCTGAGCTTAGGTGTCCTCAGCGAAAGGTACAATCTACCTTTTGGGGTGGGATGTCTCCTCCATAATTATTACTTGAAGGAGCACATACACGACCGGGGTCGTTATATGCTAGTACCTAAGAGTAAAGAACAGCAAATAGTTATTGATACGACAACAAACGATCGATATTGGAAGAACACTTACTTTTTCGCAAAAGGTCCTCCAATTGATGGTCCTTGGTCGACGAGTAATGGGTCGTATCAATACAGACGAACTTGGAATAGGTTTGGTGAGTGTCGTTCGACAGTTGTCGTTTCGTATTTTTATTAACCTTAGATTATCTTTGCTGATTCTCAGCTCATTTTGTAGAAATAAAAGGCAAAGGGAGTAAACCGTCGTGCGTCGTTGCTCCTGATTGCATCGAAGCAATGCTTGGTATCCCTGAAAAGGATGGAAGCTGCAAGGTGCTGCTAACAGAAGGTAAACTTAGGCCTAGCAGTCTATGGAGATGGTCGACGCATAATAGGTCGCGAAAGCCCTATCCTAGTGTGAAGAACTTCTTGTCATATGTCTGGATTAGGAGGAGTTTCGAAATTCTCAAATACCAAATGAAATTCTTGTCGCCTGTATCTGACAATGAACGTCGTTTCGCAGTGACGTCGATGGCGAGCGCAAGATTGAACCTTCCCAATGATGCTGATGCTCTGAAGAAATTCAGGGATAAGATGGCCAGAAAGAGAGCGGCGTCGGCGAAGAAGAGTAGAGCAGACGACACGTCGAAGGAGGGTGCTTCAACGACCTTGGAGCATACATATGTTTCCTCTCCTGAGAAGTCGCCAGCAAAAAAGAAACAGAAGAGAAGTTCGGCGGCCGAAAAGGGGAAGAGGGTTGAATCGATCCCAAGGCGACCGACTTCTGCCTCGCTTTCTGAATCGCCAACTTTGTCTTCTGGCTTGTCATCCTTCTCAGGGCCAGCTGCATTGTTGAAAAAGTCGACTGACTTTATCCTTGCAGCGGATGAGAAGTTTCTAAAAACCAAGAAGACAGAAGAAGTGCTTGACTCGACCATCCTCACGGTTTTTCAGGTAAGTTTGTGTTTTGATTTCTATCGGTATTTACAATATATGTTTGACACGAGTTTTTTCTGCTTTGCAGGCTCTGCAGGGATCGTTGCAGCTGCAAGAGAGGTTCAAGGCGATCAACGACAGATGTGGAAAGCAGAGAAAGTTGATCGATGTTTTAAAAATGGAAAAGGCTGTGGTCGACAAGACTGTCGAGGAACTTCAACGGAAGAACACGGCTCTTGAAAAAGAGCTACTGGAGGTGAAGGCAGTCAGGGAGGCAGTCAGGGATCGGTATGCCCAGGAGTCGACTGATGCTCGCGCGGAGGTCGACGAGCAGAAGAGCCTTGTCGTCGCTTTGGAGGATCGACTGACGACTATTGCGTCGACTGCTATCTGCAAGGCTAAGGCGGAACTCTTCCAACAATATCTCTCTGGTAATCATGACAAATGGGATGTCGCCATGATGCAAGAGATGGTTGACCTATATGAAGAGATGAAGAGGATGGAGGAGCCGTCGCCTGGGCAAGACGATGAGCAAGTGTTAGTTGAAAATGCGCCCCTTGAAGGTGCTAATGCCGTCAGCCTGCCTTTAATTGATCCGCCTCCTGTCGACTCAACTCTTGTCGATCCTGCAAATCCACCATCTGCTTCTACTGTCGACCCACCTGAAAGTTGATATATATTTCTGTTTTGTATTACAATTTGGATGATTTGGTCATTGCGACCGTTTATTATGATATTGTTAATCTCTTTTTGATCGATGTTTTTGATATGATTGCATGTCTTCAACTCTTATGAAGTATGAATATTGTTTGCATGTGAAAACGACTCGACCACCTTATAATGGGGTTTACACAAGGTTACACATGTAATTGAGATAAGCCTGTAAACTTAAGTTCGACTAAACTTAAGTTCAATCGTTAGTCGAACGACATCGCATCATAAATTAGTAGTGATGTAAAGGAAATATAAAAAATGGCTGATTTATTTATAGAATATTCGCGTACATGCGTTCAGTCGACAATATATCGCGTACATGCGTTGGTCGACTTTCAATAATTTTACATCGTGGACATGCGTCCAGTCGACAATATATCGCGTACATGCGTTGGTCGACTTTAAATAAATTTACATCGCGGACATGCGTTCAATCGACAAATTTCTGTGTAATGCTGTCCCCCCAACTCTCAGCGTTCGTTTGTCAAAGAAGAACGTTGGGAGTAGGTTTTTGGTGTCGACCAAACTGTCAATGCTGTAATGACTAAATTCATAGCAAAAATAATATGTCGAAGTCGACTTGAATAATGGAAATATTTTTGTGAGCTCAGTTCTTAACTTAGTACTAAGTTTTTCATCATAGCTCTTAATGCGTCGTTAGTATTATTGGGAATATCAGTGAAAGTAAAAATAACAAAGTTTCTAGTTTAGAAGTGATACTGTTTTAAGTGGAGTGCATTCCAACTGTTGTTTAGCTCTCGACCGTTGAGTCCTCACAACTTGTAAGCTCCTCGACCAACGACGTCTGTTATTTGATAAGGTCCTTCCCAAGTCGGCCCCAACTTTCCGGCTCCATCTTCTCTGGTGTTTTGGAAAACGCGGCGTAGTACCCAGTCGTGTAGCTTGAAAGTTCTGATATGTACTCTCTTGTTGTAATGTCGTGCGACCTGTTGTTGATACGACTGAACTCTGAGAGCTGCTCGGTCGCGTTGTTCATCCAAATGATCTAACTCGAAGGTGAGCTCTCGACTATTTTGGGCTTCGTCCGGATCCTGACTCCGTGCGGTTGTGAGTCGTGTCTCAATGAGGATCACTGATTTTGTTGATGATGACCAAAGTCAAAAAACGGTCGTTTTTCTTTAATTTTTTTTTCTCTTTATTATAATTTTGTTATTAAAAAAAATTGTGAACCTGAAATTTCTTGTCCACGTGAGTTGGTAAACATTCCCAGATCTTCCCCCAAAAAATCTTTAATTTTTTTTCTCCTTTTCTAATATTTTTTTTATTAAAAAAAATTTGGTGAACCAAAAATTAATTTTTCATTTTTTATTTTTTATTTTTAAAAAGTTTTAATTTATATTGACCTTATTACCCTTCTGACATTTTGATATCCGTTAACTATAACGGTTTCTTGTAATGTTGGCAAAATTAAAGTGTTATTGCTCTTTCACCTAATATAGTGTACTTTATTACAATTTGCTCCATAATTTTTGTGAAGTTGACTGAATTTTTAGAAATACTTTGGTTGCATTATATATGAATTTGAGTTCGTGACCCACAAATGCACTATTGTTTCTACAATGATAAAACAGAAAAGCAAAAGCTAAGCCCAAAAGATAAGGGGTTGTCTAGTAGAGTTAATTTGGAGTGTTTTTGTTTTTGTTCTTGAATTTTTTTTTGAAAACGTGTTCAGTTATCGTTTTTCATTTTGTCTTTTTCTTCAAGAAGCGGATTTGGAGCAAATAGAGGAGAAGTAGATTCGGAACTTCTTCTTCTTCGGAGAAGCGGATTTGGAGCAAATCTACGGCCGGAGGAGTAGATCTATGGCATCGATCAACCAAGAGGAGTAGATTTGCGGCCGAAGGATTAGATTTGTGGCATCGATCTGCTTGGAGGAGTAGATCCGTGGCATCGATATGCTCTTCCCTTTTTATATGTATATATATATATTAAATTTATTCCTTGTAAATTATATTTAATAAAATACTAATATTTATTTAACAAAAATTAATATTTGTTAATTATGATATTATTGTTGAATCCTTTGCTTGATACTTATTTGTGATAACTTATTACCTATTATTTAACCAAATTATTATATAATTTTAAGTTATAATGTAAAAAATAAAAATATATAAAAAATGCAAATTTGATATTACTTTTTTTTTTTTAACATTCTCAATTAATCTACCGAATGCGTTTTTATTGTTTTTATTTTCAGAAAACAGCTTTTAGCATATGTTACCAGACGCATTTTCGGATTTCAAAACTTAAACCAAAAACGCTTTTTCATTTCTTTTTCTTTTTCAAAAAACAGCAAATGAAAAACGCCTACCAAACATACCCTAAGAATCAGCTTCCTAGAAAAGGATCAATACCTACTAACTGTATATCTTTACTGATGGATGATGAGACAAATACAATGTAAGAGGTCAATAATGTTTTTTCGTTTCGGTTTTTTATTTTATCAATTTACAATTAAAAATAAAAAACAGATTTTCATATTTTCAAGATTTGAAAATGTTTCGGTAACAATTTATATTATTGGATGTAAACCTATGTAGCGAGGATATGGATATAGGTACGGATATGGATACAGTACAATATGGGGATACGGTAAATCTCTAAAAACTAGGATACGGATACGGCAGGATACGTCAATTAAAATATTATATATATATATAAAAGAAAAATAATATATGAAAACATATTTGATAATTCATTCTAAATCAAAACATATTCAGAATCCAAATAAAGCATGTCACATAACTACATAAGTCATAACAATATAATATATTACAAAATTCCAATAAAACATGTCATATAAGTTGTAACATATTATAAAGTTCAAATAAAACATATGTTACATAAGTTATAACATATTACAAAATCCAAATAATACATAAAAAATAAATATAAATAAATAAATAAATAAACTCATGAAACATATTCAAAATTCCTAATTAACTTAATTATCATTATTCACATTGTTAAATGATCTAAATAATTTGGCTTCTAACTCTGGTTCATCAAGAGTAAGGTTTGTAATTTTAAGTATCCTAACATTCTCCATGTCCATGGAATCAAAACAATCTCTTCAGACATCCCACAATTGAAACGCACTTTCATTGTAATGATACTACAATAATATGGGGACGATAAGGCAAGGATACGGAGAGGATCAGGCAAGATACATCATGGAGTCAACGGATACACCATTTGACGTATCGGATACGTATCCTAAAGCATTCGGAGAGTATCCGAATTGGATATGAGTTACCTCCATCAAATGGAGTATCCGTGCTTCCTAGATGTAAACAAAGGAAATATTAAGGAAATATTGTTAATAAATAAATAAATAAATAAATAAAAAAGATCATTTTTTAAAAGGAATCATCTAATTTTGGATTAAATCACATTACATCTCTATATATACTTTTCCTAATCTTCCATATTCTGTTGAATGTGAATGCAATCAGGTTTAATATTCTTAAATTAATCAATAAATAAATTAAAAGTTTAACCAGAGAGGAAAAAAAAAAAACAAAACAAAGAATTTCGAACAACCCTTTAACATATCATTTTAATATTTATTAAATAAAAAATAATAATAAGGTTCATGGCATGCACTGATGCAAGATGTTGTTGATGATGATTGAAAAGAGGAAAAGGTAATGTTGATTTTTTTTATTTATTATTATTATTTTATTTTTTTGGGTGGGTTAAACTGTCGATTTGGAGAAGAACTACTTTTATATATATATATATATACTTAATTTTAATTTTTTAATTTTTTTTAAGTATATTTTATTTTTAATAAGAGTTAGGGGCTGTTTGTTTTTTTGTCTAAAGTCTTATAAGACCTTAATTTATTAGATATATGGATAAGTCTTAAAAATTAAGATATTATGATATGTTTGTTTTTTTCATTTTAGATGACTTATTACAAATATAAAATTGATTAGGTTGTGTTAGGGTTTCTTCAAAATTGGGAATTTTTGAAAAATTGATTTTTAATATTTTATTATATGCGGATAAAATCATAAATGTATGAATTGTTATAAGATATTTTTGGAAATTTATTAAAAAACTCTACTGTGTCACTTTTTGAATAAGATAAAAGTCAAAAAATTTTACTTTTTCTAAAAGACATATATATCTTAAAATAAGATATAAGTTGAAAAAACAAACAAACTGATTTATCTTAATTTAAGATATAAGAGGTAATAAGTCTTATTGGGAAAAAAACAAACAGCCCCTTAGACTAAAACAACTTAAATTTATGACTTCAAATTTTGACTTCTTTATCTTAATCAATTATTTGCTCTTAATCCAAGAGTTATAAATGTATTTAAATCTCAACAATTGGATTAAGAGCAAATAAATGATTGAGATGTTGAAGTTAAAATTTTAAATCACAAATAATTAATATTTTTTTTTTTTAAAGTTTATTTTTTGATACTTTTATCTGATATAGCCCGATCCTTTTTAATATTATTATTTAATTTCTTTTAAAAAAAACTATTGTTATTATTCGTTGTTTAAGTTTTACTGTTGTAATTTGATTTCTTCAAATTTTTTTACTTAATTAAATAATAATGGATATTTTAATAGTATTTTAATAGTCAATTTTTACACAAAATAATCACCCAGGTCCCAGAAGACCCTACAATCTGCACGAAAAAAGTGTTATAGAAAGAGAAGATTGAAGAAAAGAGATGCAGATGCGAGTCATGTCACATGTGATCAGAGGCAATTGATAGAGAGAAAACACGGACACGGTTGTTGATAAAGAAATATCGTTGGAATCAAAGAGATGAAAATGTGAGAAAGAGGATCGATGTGTGTCTGCATTATTCAACAAAGTTCCAAGGGAGACAAACTTTTCCACACCATCAGAGGGCAAAGTTTTCCAGATTGATTGATTGATTGATTCCCAAAATCAGCCAACTCATCACAGTGCGCCTGAGTGGATCGAAGTCCCTGTCATGACTTAATTAACATGCATACCGACTTCGAAGAAATCAGGAACATAAATACAATAATTGTAGCCTTGTAGGTCCCTCTTTGTTTAAATATATTTTTATTTTATTTTTAAATCATTGATTTTTAGATAGGATTAATTGCAATAACATACCCTGAGTTTTTCTAAAATGACTTAATATTCAACTAATTGTATTAATTGCAGCAGGCCCCTGATAACTGTTGATTTCCATCCCATTTAATTCTTGACTAAGGTTTGCGTAGAAAAAATCGAAAACACCCCTATATTTTATTTGAAAAAGTCTTAATTGCCTATTACTATTAATTTAAAATATTCAATTTTTAACTATTTAACAATAAATAAACTTATAATAAAATCTTTTAAAACAATTAAAGAAATAAAATCTTTAAAAAATGGAAAATATATATGTTGAGGGCAAAAATGAACCTTCTGAATAAACGTCCCCCGATATGATATATGTGTAAATAAATTAGGGTACAATGGTGAATTTACCGAAGAGATACAGTAATTTTGAGAGGTAAAAGTAAAAGTTGCCAAAAGTCCTTCAAAAGGTGAAAATGAGGCATTTTATAGCCTTTGGCCTGCCAATCTGGGGCACCTGTCGAAATCACATTCGCTGGTGCTGACAGCTGCCCGAATGTGCTCAGAAAAGGTCAAACCTGACAATCAGTAATTCCGAATATATGTCGGTGTTAAGGTGGCGGTGGGAGGCATCGCAAACGAGGTACCGAGTCATGGATATAAGGCACCGTAATTTTATCGGAATATGTGAGGGACACGGAATGTATAAGTATCGGTGGTCTTGGAACTCCGTAAATATACCCAACAATATATATATATATATGATTCCTGGATTTGTTTTGGTGAAGATACCTATAATTTTACTTAATCACTTCATTCTTTTTAAAAAATTCCCAGAATGTTTTAACGAAAAAAAAATTATGGTTCAAATCTTCTCCGAGCCTTGATTTCAACCATGATTTTCTCTCTGGAAAGGTCAAAGGAATAGAGACCAATTTAAGAAAAATTGTGAGAGGAAAATTAGCCCTTGTTCCATTTCTTTACTTTTTTTTACCAGTAATTCAACACTTATAAAAATGTTTGAATGTTCTTCTTCTCCTTCATCTGTTGTTATTCTTCTTAAGAAAAACAAGAAGGCTTGAAGTCAAACAATTTAAAATAAGTTAGAGCTGAAGATTTCATTTTCTTCAAACCAATAAAAACAAAAATAAAAAATAAAAAAATCCCTCCTTTTGAACCTATCAAAACCCATAAAAAGAAAAGAAAAAATAAATAAATCTCTCTCTTAGATCATCAAAAACCAGATCTGATCACAGGTTTACAAACCAAACCTTCAACTCCAAGGCAATCTCCATTTTTAGGTTTCAAATTCATTAATGGAGACCCAATTCTTCATTTTTGGAGGAGGAAGACCAGATCTAGTTCTCAAAAAAAAAAAAAAAAAACCAGATCTCTGACAACCTCCATTAATTGAGGTCGCCGAAGCATATCGGATTGATTCCACGGAGGGTGAATGACAATTTTACCCCTAGTAATCCAGTCAACCGTTGTCTCTAACGGATTTTGATTAAAAGTAAGGGGGTTTGCTGCAATTAAGGCAATTAGTTGAATATTTTGCTTTTTTGAAGAAACCCAGGGCATGTTATTGCAATAACCCTTTTAGATAAGATTAAATATATCACTGTTTATTATTTGGTGTAACATGAGATATTAATGGTGGCAAATTGGACAGCCCAGCCTAGCCGTGCCAGGCCCTTAACAGGCCAGGCCCAAAGAAGCCTGAAGCAAAAACAGGCCCAGCCTGTTAAGTTATATGAACTTTCAGGGCAAGAAGAGTGTATAGATCAGTAGTGATGTTGGTTGCTGCTGCCATAACAAAGAAAGTCATCAAGCAGTGAACTAAGAAAGCCATGATAATGAAAATGTGAAAATTATTTTTCGCCATGAGAGATTTGTAATTTGAAGTGTGGGATGGATTTGTTTGCTTACTAGTGATAGGTATATATAATCAAAACAATATCTCTAAGAAACTCTATGTAACACGGATATGAGATACGGATACGGCACGATACGGGGATACGGTAAATCTTTAAAAACTAGGATACGGATACGGCAGGATACGTCAATTAAAATAATATATATTTATATTTAAAAAATAATAATATATAAAAACATATTTGATTATTCATTCAAAATCAAAACATATTCAGAATCCAAATAAAGCATGTCACAAAACTACATAAATCATAACAATGTAACATATTATAGGATCCGAATAAAACATATCACATAAGTCGAACATATTACAAAATCCAAATAAAACATACATCACATAAGCTATAACATATTACAAAATCCAAATAATACATAAAAAAATAAAATAAAAAATAAATTAAAAAAACTCATAAAACATATTTTAAATTCTTAATTAACTTCATTATCATCATTCACAATGTTAAAAGATCTAAATAATTCAGCATCTAACTCTGGTTCATCAAGTGAAAGGTTTACAATCTCAAATATACCGTTATTATTTTATGTCAATGGAATCAAATCAAAAATTTCTTTACAGTTTCATTTTTACCCCCAATATTTTGAAATTATATTTTGACCCTGTTTTATACTAAAATTATTATAATATTGCCTCAAACGTATCATCCAAGTATCCTCAAAGTATCCTTCAAGTATCCCTCAAGTATCCCCTAAGTATCTTAAGTCAAACTTGTGAAAAAGTTAACGGATACGCTATTTGGCGTATCGGATATGTATCTTGAAGCATCTGGAAAGTATCGAAACTGGATACGAGTTCGATACGAGTTACCACCACCTAGAGGTGACCACGGTTTGGTTAAACCATCGGTTTTGTCCGTGGTTTAACCGAAACCGGATTGGCCAAACCGAAACCGAAAACCGAAAACCGGAAACCGAAAACCGGAACCGAAACCGCCGGTATGGAAACCGATGGTTTCGGTTCAGGTTCCGGTTTCGGTTTGGGAGTCCTCCAAACCGTCCGAAACCGGAGGTTTTTGGGCAAAAACCGCCGGTTTTAACCGCCCAAAACCGGCGGTTTTAACCGTCGGTTTTATGAAGAAAAAAAAAAAAAAAAAAAAAACGAATCCGTGGCAGCGTCTTTTAAAAAAATTACCGTTAAGGTTTTAAAATATTAAAAAAAAAAAAAAAACAACCAATCAGAAGCTGCCACGTGGCAGCGTCTGATAAAAAAAATTTACCGTTAACCTTTTTAAATATTAAAAAAAAATAACCAATTAGACGCTGCCACGTGGCAGCGTCTGATTTAAACCTCTTTTATACCGTTCTGACAGTTAAAAAAAAAAAAAAAAAAAATTTCCACCAATCACACGCTGCCACGTGGCAGCGTGTAAAAAAAAATTAAACCGTTCTGAATTTCAGACTGGCTGGGCAACGGCCAAATTTTTTTTATTTTTGCACCCCTCTATTTCTTTTATTTGCATATTCACCCCTCTCTACTATACTATAAATATCCCCCCATATTTCATTATTCTTCACACCACTCATTCTCTCAACTTCTCTCAACTCTCAATCTCAATTCTCAATTCTCAAATTCAAAATTCTCTCTACAATTTTATTTAATTCTCATTCATATATAAATTATTTCTTATATTTTTTACTATCTACTATTTTTTCAATTATCAAATTGATTTACAATATTTATTTCAACAATATAATTTTTTCTATATATATATATTTTTCCAACAATACAATTTTTTCTATATATATATTTTTCCAACAATACAATTTTTTCTATATATATATTTTTCCAACAATATAATTTTTTCTCTCATATATATATTTTTTTCAAAAATATATTTTTTTCAATCATCTTTTTTTTTACTCTATATTTTATTATTTATATTTATTTTTTATAATAAATATTTAAACATATTTTTTACTTGCTTACTCTATATTTTTTACTCATATTTTTCAATGGCAAGTGGGGGAGATAGTTCAAGAAATAGGGACAAAGGAAAGGCTCCAATGGGAAACTTGTTGGAAGATATTGGTCAAGCCGTCAGTTATGACGATTTGAATTTTCACCAATTCCTTCAAGATCGATTTGGATCCGATCCCCCTTCTGCTCCTAATCCTCCTCTAACAATTCCCGAGTTCAACGAATTCGACCCCGCTCAAAATACCCCCCCTGAAAATCTATCTAATTCTAACCCCACAGCCTGTTCGGATGCTTTTTTTGTAGGTGAAGGTGAAGAAGAAAAGGAAGAAAAGCCAATGAAGTCCGAACTCTTCAAAGTGCATATGAAGAAAACCAAGGTAGATAATGGTTTCCAAATCCAGTGCAATCACTGCGGCAAAAAATATAACATTGGAAGAAACTTCAGATATGGCACGTTATGGTCCCATATCAAAAGAAGTCACCCATCTGAATACGCGGTAGCGAACAACCAAACCCAAATCTCCAAGTACGCAACCCCTTCTAATCAATTATTTCGTTACACGACTGAAAACAATAGAGAACAAATGGCATTAATGGTTGCAACTGAACACTTACCTTTTGGTTTTGGTGAGAAAGTAGGTTTTATTAATTATTGTCAAAATGCATTAAATCCTGCAATGCAACGTGTTCCTAGATCCACTCTCACACGTACACTACATAACATTTACAGCAGAGAAAAAAACACATTGAAAACATATTTTTCTGAATTTCAAGGTCGCGTTTCCGTATGTGCCGACATATGGAGCGACAATTTTGGTAGTCATTCATATTTGGGTGTCACATGTCATTATATGGATAATAACTGGGACATGCAAAAAAGAATTCTTGCATTTCGTGTTTTTGATGATTCGCATTCAGCTCAAAATATTTTTCAACTCCTTAAAATCATTTTTCAAGAGTATAATATCCTAAACAAAATTTTTGCTATTGGCTTTGATAATGCTGCAAGCAATACTGCATCTATTCCTATGTTACAAAAATTGTGCAATCCTTATTTTGGGGGTAAATTATTTCATCAACGTTGTGCATGTCATGTTTTAAATTTGTGTGTTCAAGCTGGATTATCAGAGTTTTCTACTTTTATTAAACCAATTAGAGATAGTATTAACTATATCTGGAGGCATAACAAAGTCCAGAAACAATGGTTAAAATATTGCATTTCGAATAATATGCATCCCAAAAAATTTTCTCGAGATATTACCACTCGTTGGAATTCAACTTATAAGTTGCTTTGTGAAAGTGTTGAATATAAGGAATTATTAGTTTCTTTTATTACTTATTATGTTCCTTCAATTTCTCTTCAATTGAACCATTGTGATGTATGTATAAAAATTCTTGAATTGTTACGTGTTTTCAATGATGCTACTGTCGCTTTATCTGGTGTTTACTATCCCACTACTCATTCATTTCTTATTCAATGTGTTAATATTGTTGGTGCATTCAATGATTGTGATGTTGATCCTCAATTGAGTCCATGTGTTGATGCCATGAGGAGAAAATGGTTACATTATTATGGGCAAATTCCAAATATTTACATGCTTGCAATGTGTTTAGATCCACGCTTTAAATTTGAATATTTGCAGGTTTATTTAGCTAATTATTACAAATGTTTAGATTTAGAAGTTGATGTTCTTCAGTCTTGTGATTCCGTTAAGGAATTGCTTTATGAATTTTACAATGAATATCTTAGAATATATGGTCCGTCTTTGAATGTGCCGGTTTCACAACCCCAACCCACATCTGGTGGTGGTAGTAGTTCTCAAAAATTTACATTAAGGGGCTTAGGGGATCGACTGTTTTCCGAAAGAACCAAAAAATTACGAACATCTTCTTCATCCTCAACGGAATCCGAGGTTGACCGGTATTTACAAGACAGTCATAAATTTAAAGATGAAGAATTTCGTATCCAGGATTGGTGGAAGAGTCATCAACAAGATTATCCAATTTTGGCAATTATTGCCAAACAAATTCTTGGAACGCCGGTTTCTACAGTTGCTGTGGAACAAGAATTTAGACAACAATCACTTGAAATACAGTCATGTGTTGATGATTGAAATACATCTATGTGCTGTGGACCCAAGACGATCATCTATGTGTCCACAATCACTTGAAATACAGTCATGTGTTGATGATTGGACAAAGGCCAAATATAGACAACAAGAACTTCAGCCGGATATAGCGAACGACTTCTTCGAAGATGAACAAGCGACGGGAACGGAAGGCAGTGAATAAATTCCGTTCCAACATCCAACCTCCAACACCGAGCAACTAATTAAAGGTAAAAGAACTACGTGGCCTTTGATTCCTCTACATTGATGGAGGATACGTAGGCAGCTTAATTATGGTAAAAAATTAAGTGGAAGGCCGATTTTTTTTTATTTTTTTTTTATTTTTAACTTTATTACATTGTAATATTGTATATTTGAATTCAAGCCTTCAAGGCCAATTTCTAATTTTATTTTATTTTATTTTTTGTGAAATTGTAAAGTTGTATTTATTAATAAATGTCAATTTATTTTTTTCTAAACATTGTGAACTACTTAAATACTTCAATGGAAAATGTTTGTAAATATATTGATTGGGATTTAGGAAAAAAAAATTGAAAAAAATAAAAAATGGTTGTAAATGTATTTTTATTTAATAATTTGTTCATTGAAAATTTGGAATTATGATTGGGAAAAATGGGAAGAATTAATATTAATTGGGATTTGAAAAAAAAAATTGAAAAAAGAAAAGAAAAAATGGTTGTAAATATATTTTTATTTAATAATTTGTTCATTGGAAATTGGAATTATGATTGGGAAGAATTAAAATATTGATTATTATAATCAAAAAAAAAATATTGATTATTTAATTGGGTTAAAAAAAAAAAAAAAAAAAAAAAAAACCGGAACCGGCCAAAACCGGAACCGGAACCGGACAAAACCGGAACAGCCAAACCGGCGGTTTCAAACCGGTTACAAACCGGTTTTTCCGGTTTCGGTTTCGGTTTTAGGTCCCTCCCAAACCGAAACCGGCGGTTTGGAATCGAAACCGGAACCGAACCGGACCGGTGCCACCAGTGGCGGACCCAGAAATTTTAACCAGGTAGGGCACTTGAATAAAATAACAATTATATAAAAAATATTGAAAATTTAAGATCCAAATAAAATGAGGTTTTTTTTTATTAAACAAAATTGAGTTTTTTTATATAAAGAAAAATTGATGGTATAATAAAATTTAGGGTATAAAATAAAACAAAAGAACGCTTATTTAAGAAAAACTAAATAATCTTATATTTAAAAAGAAATAAAAACAAGAAACACAATATGAATAAATAAATAATAACAAGAAAAACAACAAAAATTACAATCTAATTTTATAATAAGAAATTTTGTTTTGTATTTAATATGAATTCACTTTAAATTTATACAAAATAATTAATTAATTAATATTACTAGACATGTTTTTGAATTTTTATTTTTCTAATTATTAGTAAATTATTGATTTATTGATTGTAAATAAATTAAAACTCTAAAATAAAGAGAAATACTAAGGATAAAAAAAAAATGATTCATAATAATAGATGGACTATATTAATACAATAAATTAAAATTTAAAATTTTAGGGTTTATTGATGGGATATGTTAGGTATGTCAAACTAAAACTATTAGAAATAATAAAATTTCAAAATAATAATATATGATTTAATAAAACATAAAATTAAATTAAGTAACCATAAATTGAAGGTCGTTAAGAGGTTGGAAAAGAGAAAGAAAATTATTTTATTTTAGAAAAAGATGAAAATTTGAGAAATAAATTGGAAAAGATTGAAAATAAAAAAGATATAAAAAAAAACTGTTAAAAGTATAATAAATGAATATGGTGGGACTTGAACCGCCATCATTATTATTAGTGGAAATAATCCTACCAGTTGTGCTAACAGGTTATAGATGTAATATACATGTATTATTACAATATATATATGTTAAAAAGTTGAAAATTTTAAAAAATTTGAGGTGGGGCACGGGCTCCACCTGATCTATACGTGGGTCCGCCCCTAGGTGCCACCACTACCACCACCAACACCAAATAAAGTATCCGTGCATTCTAGAAGAAACTGCTAAGAAAATTATATAAATTATATAAATCTAATAGAGTACGTAGTCTTCGGTCTCTCAATTATTTAAGTTGTCTCTATTCGGATTGAAAGCAGTCTCATTTGACTTGTTTTCTTTGCCAAACTTATTCATTTAATTTGCTTTTTGTTTTTTATCATAGCAATCAATTAAAACAGTTTCTTTCTGCAAGTTGTATGGTAGGGACCACTTCGACCTCAGCAAAGGCCTCTTATTCCACAAAGTTGTCCGTGTGAAATCAGCTCAAGTACAGTACATAGAACGGAGAATATGTACCACAGAAACTATAGGGCTTCTCGGTAATGTTTTCGTTTTCTATTTTATATAAATCAATTTGAATATATATATATATTGTTTTTTGAAAAAATATACCTAATATATAATATATGATTCACGATATATCAACTCAAATATTTAACTTGATTTTTTAAATTTTACGTCTCAATCATTGGATTAAAAAGCATATGAACACGTGTATGATTAAGAAATTGATGTCAAAAAATTAACTTAGAAATTTGATCAAACATGACTTCTAGAAATCAATATCATACAATAACTCACAAAGATAATCATCTATAGAAATTTGCATACCCTATTATAAATTAAAAGTTGAAAATTTTTAAAAAATGATCTTGCAGACAACATAATATTTTTCATTTCTCAATTATCAACAAATGTCAACATGTATACATTTGTTTTTCCTTCTGGTCAATAGAACGGATATTTTAATTTTACCAATAAAATAAAATTTTATTTTTCAAAAACTCTAAACTCAATAACTCATAATAGTTTCCTTCTTTTTATCAAACATGCTCCTAGAAATCAATATCTACAATAACTCACAAAGATAATCATCTATATAAATTTTCATGCACTAAAATTATAAAATAAATGGCTGAGAAATTTTTTAAAATGATCTTGTCAACAGCATTGTATTTTTTTTTTCTACTATCAGACAAATTTCTGGTAAATATGTGCACATAAACACAAACAAAACGCTTCGTTACAGACTCCAGACACATATTTTCAACTCAAAAGACGCATTCCAACAAAATTCAACACTTTCATTGACTACTTTCAAACCATTTTGTTTATGGTATTTTTTTCATCTTCAATTAGAATCTAAAGTATTGCTTAAACCCATTTAAATTCATATAACAAGTAATTTTCAATATAATAACCATATAACTCCCAAGTCAGCAGTTTGAATCCTACCAATACAAAAGCTTCAAAAAAAAAAAAAAAAACCTGGTCTAGATAAATAGATAATATCAAAAAAATAAAAAATAAAAAATAAAAATACAATAACCATCTGTAACAAAATATTCAGTAAAAAAAAAGTACTAAATGCATTATTTATTCTCTTAGTAAATTTTAAGTGGACAGAATCTCAGTGTAAATGTTGTTATTGAAATTTATTTTGTTTAAGTTGCGTTTATGTTCGATTATCAAGCAAATTTTACACAGACAAAATCACACAGGTTTTCCCCACCACTAAAACACAAAAATAATTATATTTAGATTGTAATTTCAAAATGCATTAAAAAGCATTTCAGAAAGAAAATGTTATCAAATAACAGCAGGATGATGTATGAAAGAACGCCAACAAATCAAATTACGAATAAATTGTGTTATTATTGAATTCATTGATTCCCATCATTTCTATGCAAGTGTGTGCAAAAAGGCTGGGTGTGTGAGTGCGCTTGTGTTTCAGAGAGAAACAAAAAGACAAAACAACATCAAAGAAAAACAGAGAGTTAAGAACACACAGAATATCAGACTATCAGAGTATACGTATTTATACCGTGATTTGAGGGAACTTTCCAATTCCTTATGGAATCCGTGATTGTTCTCCGACAAGTGATACAACCCGAAGACGATCTTGCTTCTGCTACGTATTTGGATTTCCGACGGTGTACGGTATGAATCCGAATTCATTTTGATTTATTGTTTAATCAATAATCTTCAGACAATAAATAATTTTTAATCTACTTCACATTCTATCTAGATATATCTATATGTATATATACCATAAATAATACAAAGCAAGAAAAAAGAAAATCAAACTTGACAAACTGACATCAATTTTTACCAGTAAATTTATTGGGGACGAGTAATGTTCATTGCAGATTGGGTAATACACTAATACTTGAATAGACTTCATAGAAATAGAGCATACTAAATGGAATTTTATGGCCAAAATAATATAAATTGCTAACAAAACACACAACATCATAGTTACCATTCTAAGTTTTGTCAGAGAAGGAAAGAAAAAATCAAATTACGAAAGAAACTAAAATATCTAATATCTTGTCAGAGCAGGTTACCTACTACACCACTTCTCTGTTTTGGCTCTCTGTTTTGGCTCTCATCAGTCGTACTTCTGTGTCTTGACTGTTATAAATATAAGAGCATCTCCGGTTATGCTCTCTAAATTTTAGTTAAATTTTAGCTATTTTAGTTAGCAGTTTTTTATGAGATCACTCCAATCATCCTCTCTATTATAACTATTTTAATATTTTTTAAATTTAAAATATAAATAAATTTATTTTGTTTTAAATTATAAAAATAAGAGAAAAGATCAATCAACTTAGAAATAACAAAAAAAAAAAGAAAAAAAAAGGGAAAAGATAGGGAGTTTGAAATGGCTTCCTACATTTAGAGAGCCTATTGATGGCTCTCTAAAATAGGGAGTCATTTAGGGAGTCCCTTGGAGTGCTTTAAAACCAAATTCAATCCTTATAAAATTAGCTTTTATAATTTTAAATAATAAAAAATATTATATAAATTGAATACATTAATTATATTTGTTGACTTCTATAATTTTTTCAAATAAAATTATGCATTGGAGTACGATGCTAAAATGATGTACCAAATATAGCATTTTACTATTTTTTTTGCCAATTTTAGCATTGGCATTGACATATGCATTGGAGATGGTCTTAGCTTAAAAAATGTGTTAGAACCGAATGAATTAAAAAATAACTAAAGAATTTAAAATATATATTTAAAGTTAAAAATAAAAATAATACATATGGGACTTGGGAGGGGACCGGAGGCAACGGCTTTCTCCTTAAATTTTGATGGTCATGGCTACCTAACTCTTCCATCTTTTCAAAGAGAAAATCTTCAATGAGATGGTCTCATTGCCACTTGGCCGTCCAATGTGATTGTACTAAATTATAGTTTAATAATATATATATATTTATGTTTTCGAGATAAAAAATGTAATTCCATTGGAACAGTCTCACCAAATAGCAATGAGACCGTCCTATTGATGTTTTTCTCTTTTTCAAGCTTAGGGGAAAGCAGTAGCCTCCTACCTCCTGCCAGTGGTTTGACGAAAATTCAACAAAAACACACACACACACACACTTAATACCCAAAATTATTTTTTGCCAATCAATACAACTCCGGTGTATTGCACCAATTTCAATTCCAATTTGGAGTTGAATGGGAATCTTCTAAAAATATGAAGCAAATTGGAGTTTCTCTTTGTGAATAGTGTGCTTCAAGTTGAAGTTGGTGTGTTGTTTGAAGCAACATTGAAGTTGCTCTAAGGTCCACATTTTTCACGCCTCTTCGGTTTATACTATTAATTTTTTATGGAGGCGTCTCCCACTTTAAGGTTTAGAGTTTTTGTTTTTTGTATTTGTTATTTATTTTTTAAAATTTAGTTTGATTTGTAAAAATATTGAAAAGGTAAATAGTTCAAAATTTTTATAATATGTTTTAATTAAAATATTATACTTTAATTTAAGGGCAATATTAAAATTTTAAAAATATACAAATTTATTTTCTAGATACCGTTTCAGAGGACCCTCCAAATTTATTTACAAGTTACGGACGACCAAATTCGTTGGTTATGGCAGGGACAGCAATAGCACAAACATTGAAGGCTCGGCCCATACCCGACTCTTAAGCTTAATTGTATTTTAAGTTTACAGTTTGGCCCGGCCGATCCGACCTGACCCGACCCATTTGACACCTCCCGCAACAATTTGACAAAGCCCAAAACTATGACGTTTAACGGTTGAAGGAAAGGGAAATCAGTGGAGTTTAGAACGAGAGTCGCCGGAGTGGCGTGTCATGGCAATAGATGGAATCGAAGCTCCGTCTCCTCCCTCTCAGTCACAGTCCATTTCATATTCCGGGTACTATTTATTATCGTTTGTTTTTTATATATTTTTTAATTTAATTATAACAAAATTCATAATTTGTTGTCTCTGCAATTGCACTGCAGCCAACCACGTCACTTTTATGTTGCCGTCGACAGACACCAATTCAAGATGGTATTTTTTTTTTCTGCAAAAACATAAATTAAATTTTGATTTAACAGATTTTATGTAAAAAATAATAATTGATAAATAATATTTTTGTTTACATAATTTGCAGGAGACACTGGTAGATCTACTGGGAGTGGCAGGGCGGCACACTTGCTTGCCGATGGTAGTCTGCTGCAGCTCACGTGACGAGCTTGACGCTGTCTGCTCCGTCGTCTCTAACCTCCCTTACACTTCTTTCTCCTCTCTGGTAAATTTATTTTATTTTATTTTTATTTTTATTCCCTTGAATAGTCAATTATTCTAGAAATATGCAATCTGCTTGAATTTAGTTTACTAATGTTGTTCAACTAGTTAATCACTTCAATTATGTTTGCCAAATTGCCAGCATTGAAGTGCTGGTTATTAAATTATCTCATTTGTGGAAATGTCTTTGTTAGTCATTGGAGATGATATAGTTTGTAAGGCCTGCAGTAGTAATCGAATTTATACATACCGGGGTGTCAATAAGATGAGAAAAACGAGTGTTTTAGGTTGCCGGTTTTTGTAATTACATTCGTTGGATAGTTTATGCATGTGTTAATTTGTTTTTATCCATAAAGTTAAATTCTGAACTTTTCGAATAATGCAATTCAGATGGTGAATTTTTAGTTTGTTTATATTTAAAGGAATGCCTATATGATTTTCTTGTCCTAGGAAGGTCAGTTCTTCACTGAATTACCTTTTCTCATTGTTGGTTAATGACCCAAAGGACGAATGAGATTAACATCACGGACTCATATCATTATGGACATTAACAGGGTTTATTGAGATTAAAATGTCGATTTCCTGATTGCAGTCTCTTTTTAGAGATATTGTGATTTGGAATGTTTATTGTTTTAAATACTGTGAATGTTTGCTAAAATACTATGCATAATGTTTTTGCCCTTCTATCAGTATAGTGACCTAGTTGAAGCAGAGAGAACTCAAATTTTGGAGACTTTTCGGCAAGCCACAGCCAGTTGGAATCAAAACGTCTCTGCTCAATCAGGAGATGACAGTGAAACTGGAAAAGATGAGCATAAGTCTCATATGATAGTTGTAACAGATGCTTGCCTTCCGGTTCTTGCTTCCGGAGAATCTCCCATATCTGCTCGAGTTCTCATAAATTATGCGTTACCAATGAAGAAGGTATAGTCCTATCTACAATTCACCTTTACTTAATTGGAGACTATTGTATTCGATACCATAAAAGTCATTTTGATGAATGTTTGTATACGTGCATGCCTTTCTCTATTATTATTAATGTCATTTCTAAAAAAAACTTAATGGCTTGTGTACATGGATTCCTTTTGAGTTCTCTGTCATTTCTTGCTTCCTTGCAGGAAACATATTTGAGGTGTATTGCAACTTGCTTGGCAGCAGGTTTTTCTTTAAAGATGTATTCATTTCTTTGATGTTTTTTATGTGTTCTGCATTCTAAAATAACTCAATTTGACTAAGTGCAGATGGTGTTGTAATCAATATGGTTGTTGGGGGTGAAGTGGTAACTCTTAAAAGTATTGAGGAAAGTAGCAACCTTGTCATAGCCGAAATGCCCATAAATGTGAGTTTTGCTTGCTTTGTATTTCTTCTATCTTTAAATTGGAAAAAAGTAGGACGATGAAGCATTTGACAGCTATGAATATGAAGGCCAAACATGTTGCTCTTGTCAAAGCAATGAGGAATCCTTTTACTCTTTTTCTGTTTTTCACTTGTTATTTAATTCCACGTTTACAAAAGATTGTTTCGTTGTTTATTTGAAGTCCTGTTGTTGGTATGAGATTAACTTGAAATGGTGGCATGTTGCAGGTTTCTGAAATTCTGTAATAGCAATAGTCGTCAGTAATGTCAAACGACACATAAGAAGACTTGATTGGACATTTAATCCAGATTCAATGCAGTTAGAACTAGGTTATGTGGAGACCTCTTACAATAATTTTAGATTTATATTTGTTCCGCACTTTCTGCTTCAGTCATAGATTTGCATGACTATTCCGGTGAGCAAGCTGAAATAGTTAAGTGGAATCGGCTTTTGCTTGATACAATCCTGATGTTGTATTATAAGAAACTTTAGTAAGGAAATGGTGTTCTAACTTGTAGAATAGTCTGAAGTGGAGCTTGAACCTTTGGGTACCACTATTTATTTTCAAAATCAGTATCTCAAAAATCCATGCCTTAGCATTTGCAGTATTTGGAGTATGTAGACAATTAATCATGATGAATTTGTATTCTTGGATATATTATATCTCGTCTAATATTGTCGTCAGAAGCAAACCGAAACCTTTTTAAAGGGAAGCAATGTAATTGTTGGTTTAATGAGATACAGATGCTCTACAGTCTCTGTCCAAAGTTCTTTTATGAAAAGACACAATTACTCAATCTTTAAAGCCAATAATACGACCGAACAGAAGGCGAGATTGGAGAGACTATATATTGTGCATATGCTTTGTTCAGTCGAGACTGGAGAGACTAATTTTACGCATATGCTTTATCCAGTCTGGGAGAGGAACACAGCTTATAATATAATTAGAGCAAAAATGTTACCAAACAAATAGAGTATGAGATTGAAACATAGATATAAGGAATTGACTGAAAATATAATTGGAGCGAGAACATGTTACCTAACAGATACTGCATTAATTTCTCCCAGTAGTCTGTTCACACACATTGAAAAACAATATAAAAACTCAACCTCACATCTCTAAGATTATTGACATTCAAGCTGATACATAAAAAGGAAAATAGATCAAAACGAAAAAAAATCAAGAGCTTCACCATTAGCTGCAGTTTTGATGCAATAATAAAAACTGTACAAAATGCAAGATTCAGGTTCTTGCCAAACTCTTTTCAAACTTGGTTTTGATATTTTTAAGTGCTCCCAGGATGCTGGCTGTGTCAAGCCTATTTTCAGGCATTTCCACGGTGCAATCCACAGCCACTTGAAGAATAGATAAAATGCAATCCTTTTTAGCAGACAAATTTTCTTCTTTCAGTAAATTAGTATCTGCTATTTCGGTTACTGAATGAGGTAATGCGTCTTTTATCCAGTATTGCAAGTTCAATCGTTCATCAAACATGTTCTCTGTGGGCTTCTTCCTTGTAAAAGTTTCCATCATCAATATACCAAAGCTGTACACATCACCTCTTGCAGAAACAATTCCTACTGATCCATACTCTACAAGTAAGTTCAGAGTTAGGACATGATACATCTATTTGAAACAGAATATTAGATCATAAATTACAAATGTACCTGGTGCCATATATCCAATGGTGGCCAAAGTGTGAGTTTGTGCCATAGAATCCTTTTCACCTAAGAGTTTGGCGATGCCGAAATCACCTACACGAGCAACCATATCTTCACCTAGCAAGATATTATTAGGCTTTAAATCACAATGAACAATTGGTGTCCCATAACCATTATGGAGATATTCCAATGCTGATGCCACATCGATCAATATGTTCAATCTTTGTAGAACATCAAGAAAATGGTTGTGAGAATACAACCACTTTTCTAAGCTTCCATTAGCCATGTATTCCACTACCAAGGATTTGAAATCAATGTTAGAGCAACAACTGATAATTTTGACAAGATTCCGATGACGGATTTTGCTCATTACTTCACATTCATCATCAAAACTCCTTAATGCCCTCTCTACTTGCAAATTGAAAACCTTCACTGCTACAGTCGTTCCATCTAAGAGTTTTCCTTTGTACACTGAACCAAAGCCACCTGTACCAAGTAGACCACTTTCATCAAATCCATTTGTTGCATGTTCAAGCTCTTGATGGGAAATCCTTCTCCATGTCAATAAAGCTAAGACACCTTCTTTATCCGATGGTTTGGATTTTTTCTTTTGGTATCGAAACAAAAGAAATACAAGTGCTAACACGAGTACTGTTGATGCAATTGCTGATAATATGTATATTGGTTTCAAAACACTTCTCCTCTTGGATCCGTTAAGTGAGCTAGCTTTGCATGGGGGGACTTGAAATCGGGGAGCACCACAAAGATCACTATTACCCAAAAATGATCCAACCGACAAGTTTGCAAAAGAGCCTCCTGTAGGAATTTCCCCTTCTAGTATGTTGAAAGACACATTCATACTTTTGAGGTAACGTAGTTTCTCAATAGACTTTGGAATTGGTCCGGAGAGGTTATTACTAGATAAATCCAAGATTTCCAAGCTAACCAAGTTTCCAAACGAATCAGGGATCAGGCCTTGTAATTTGTTTTGTGCTATGGTGAATTTTATGAGGCTCTGGAGGCCTCCAATGCTGCTAGGAATTTCACCGGATAATTCATTCCCTGATAGGTCTATTTCATACACGGCCCTAAAATTACGAATATCTAGTGGTATGTGACCGCCGAGTGAATTTGCTGATAAGTTCAATCTCAAAATATCTTTGAGGCTCCACAGGGATGCAGGTATTCTAGAAGTGAAGTTGTTGGAATTAAGGTATAGAACTCGCAGTGAAGTAATATCACCCAAACATGCCGATATAGGTCCAGAGAGCTTGTTACCACTCAAGTATAGAGCACCTAAGTTTCTTAAATGACAAACTTCATTTGGAATGGAGCCTTGCAATTTATTGCCATCAAGATACAAAACTTGAAGCATTCTCATTTTTCCAATTGCAATCGGAACAGATCCAGTCAATTCATTGTTTGTGAGGCCTAACCTTGTCAAGTTGCTTAAGTTGCCAACTTCTTGTGGAATGCTACCCTTAATTAAGCAATCATCTGCCCAAAAATCTCGAAGAGTAGTGGAGAGATTTCCAATAGAAACGGGAAGTGTGCCTCTCAATGGATTATAACTAAAATCTATTGCTCTCAAAAATTTGCAGTTTGTCAAAGAAGAAAGGAAGTTCAGATCTTGAGTTGAAGATTCTTTGGTCAATTGATTTGAGAATATCCTGAGGATTTGTAGATTTCTTAGATTACCAAGTGTTGTGGGAATAGATCCAGAGAATGAGTTTAAGCTGATATCTAGGATGGTGAGCTGAGAAGCATTGGAGATAGCGTCTGGGATTGTGCCATTGAGTTCATTTTCCCATAGTAAAAGCTCCTTGAGACTAACCGCGAGGCCTATGGTTGAGGGAATGGGGCCAGAGAGGTGGTTCATGTGTAGTTGAATGTCCTCTAATTTTGAGATATTGAAGATTGCATGTGGGATCGGGCCTGTTAAACTGTTATTTTTGAGACTCAAATAATTTAGATTATCAAGATTACCAATCTCCGGTATTGAACCTGTCATCATAAAAGAAAATAATAAAAACAAAATGAATCACTCTTTAATTTTATTATTCGTTCAATGGTTTAAACAAAAATATATCTATATTATTTGGTGTGAAATTTGCGTAAAAGAATGCAAGCTAGAAAAATCCTCCATCAGAGAAATAGGCTTGACCAATCATCAAAGACAACAAGCCTTCATCAAGAGTTAAAACGTCTAAATTAAATGATTTTTTTTTTTTAAAATAATAATAATCTCGGAATGGCCCATTTTGATGCCCAATTCGTTTTATTCAATATATCTTCAAATAAAACCCAAATTTTTAAGGATTCATACTTTCTGTTACTGATATCTTCTTCTCCACCCACCAAAGAAAAAGAAAAACGGCAACTCATTAGTCATTACTATCTCTTTCTCTCTCAACTCTCAAGTGACAAGTATTAAACTCTCAGTTTTATTTAGGTAATTTCCTTTTGTTTTTTTGTTTTTTTGTTATTTTTACAAAGTGTAATTTTTTTTAATCTGTATTTCTCTGTTGATGTTTCCAGATCTCCCAACAAAAAATTTCTTTGTTTTTTATTCTTATTTTTTTCGTTAATTGATGTTGTTAATGATGATCAGAGAAGAAAAATTTTGATTTTTTTTTTTTTTTGTCTTGATGAGAAAGAAGAAGATGGGAGATCTGGTTTCCAAATCTCAAAAAAAAAAAAAATAATAAAAAAAAAAAAATTCTTTTGACTAGTAAATTATAGGGAGAAAACGAGAGTAAGAGATAAGGGAACCTATGAAAATAGAGTTGATGATCTGATTTTTGAAGCAAAAAAATAATAATAAAGCAAAAATAATACTTTACTTTATTATTATTTTTTTCTTTCTTTTTTCCTGATTGATGTTGTTAATGATCACTAGAGAAGAAATTTTTATGATTTGATTTTATGCCA
This sequence comes from Acer campestre, assembly GCA_954870605.1. NCBI lineage: Eukaryota > Viridiplantae > Streptophyta > Magnoliopsida > Sapindales > Sapindaceae > Acer > Acer campestre. The sequence continues at coordinate 12,019,205 of OX940809.1, forward strand.
AACCGCCCAAAAAAAAGGTTCTTTATTATTTAGAGTAATTGAACAAACATCCCCTGAGTTTAGGCCTAATTACACACATATGGACTTTTTACCAAATATTACACAAACATCCCCTACTATCAATTGACTTCCATCAAAACTAACTGTTGACCAGATTTTTAGTATTAAAAGTCCAAAATACCCTTAGTTACTTATTTATATTTTATTTTGTTCCCCTTAAAGTAAAATAAATTATATAAAAATGCAAATAAAAAATTTTAATTATATTTTTTAAAACAAATTTAAAAGACAAAAATATATAAACAAAAAAGTTTAGACTTTAAAAAAAATTAGAAAAAAGAATAAAGGAAATTTTTTAAGAAAAGAAATGGAGAATAGATTTCAAATACGTCATTGCTGGGATTTGGATCCACAATTATGTAAAACAAAACTAGATTTTATGTTTTTGACATTAAAATATAATCATTATTGATAATTGAAAATGGAATATAATTGTGGAATCCTATTTATTGCTAAAAATCTCGTGGCTTGAATAGAATCCTATTGATGATTGAAAATTGAATATAATTATGGTTTGTTGGTATATAAATCATTAATAATGATTGTATTTTAATGTTAAACTTAAAATCTAGTTTTGTTTTTCATGATTGTGGATCGAAGTCCCAGTAATGACGTATTTTAGATCGATGTGTTCTCCATTTCTTGTCTTAAAAATGTTCTTTTATTCTTTTTTCTTAATTTTTTTTAAAGTCTAAATTTTTTGTTTTATGTTTGAAAAAAATATAATTAAATTTTTTTATTTGTATTTTTATATAATTTATTTTATTTTAAGGGGAACAAAATAAAGTATAAATAAGTAACTAAGGGTATTTTGAACTTTTAATAATAAAAATCTGGTTAACAGTTAGTTTGGATGGAAGTCAACTGACAGTAGGGGATGTTTGTGTAATATTTGGTAAAAAATCCATATACGTGTAATTAGGCCTAAACTTGGGCGACGTTTGTGCAATTACTCCTTATTATATATTTATTTATTATTCTTAATTGATGTTCTTAATGATATTGAAGAATAAGATGAGGCTTTTATTATTATTATTATTATTATTTTTAAGACAAATCCATTCAATTTAATACAATTCTACTTAAAAATCCAACTCCAACCAAATCTTGATTGAATACACCCCCTCTTAGAGTCGGGTTTATATATCGAAAAAACTATGAATATATACACAAAGGGCCCATTTTTTAGATTCCGCCCAGAGGCCTGAGGCCTAATGTTAGGACCGGCACTGGATTTTAGGAATACTACTCCCACTATCAGAGAGAGGAGAGAGGGCTGCTCCCACTATTGAGAAGATGACTTCCCACATTTTGGGATTTTATGGTCAAAAGGGGGATAAATATTTACAATTACCACAGAGCGGCTCAAATATTTTGAGGCCCTAAAGGAGAAAAAAAGCCCCCAATTATATAATATATATATATATTAAAAATTAAAAATAAAAACTAAATTGAACCTCATTGGAAATATAATAAAATTAACCACTTTATTTATCAGCCAATTAGACCAAAAAAAATAAAAATAAATAAATAAATAAATAAATTCTTGAATTTGAATTTACATACCATTAATGTTGGAATTTCTTTTTAAAGTTAATATAAATAATAAATTTAAAGAATATTGTAGATTGCAAAGATGTAACTAGTAAGTTGTAATAACAAAAAATTATAGCAAAAGAGAGTTATAGATGTAGTTGTACTTGTATAGCTGTTTGTTGTAGACAAAAAAATAATAATAATAAAATAAAATAAAATAAAATAAAATAAAAATAAAATAAAATAAAATTATATAGAAATTTTTTTTAATGATAAAATAGAAGTTTAAGGGATTTTTTTTTTTTTTTTTTTTTTATGATATGATGCTTGAAAAGTGGATTTTTTTTTATTTATTTTTTATTTATTTTTTTTTTTTGTGCTAATACTGTCACTTGTAAAACTAATTAGTACAAGAGAAATGCTATTCACAATCTATTAATTATCGATTTACACTTCATTATAACTTATTTCTTTTTATTAATAACAATTTTAACCTGAATTAAAATTAGGAAAGGAAATAAATCTTATTCCTTGATTCATAAGAATTCCTACTTTGAGGATTTCTTAAACTTGGAAGAATTTGAAGCTCACAAGGAGAAATCACCTATAAATACCAAAAAATTTCTACAAGAAAAGGGAACTCATCCAACTGAAATCTCAAGCCACCAAGGGGGCCATCCCACATCTGTTGGGGATAATTCCGAACCGATGAACGCGGAAACGTTGTGCCTAATATACGCCCATAACTCATAACAATTAATAACTTCAATAAGTAGAAAAATAGATGAGAGAGAATAAACAATAACAACACAAGATATACGTGGAAAACCCAAATCGGGTAAAAAACCACGGGCCGTTAGGACGATAGAGAAAGTTTCAATATATGATAATATGTTACAACCATATACTCTATGATTCGCACTCTCACCTCAACCCCAAACCACACTCACAAGATCCTCACAGAGTACCCTCACAATATCCCCTAGGTCTCCCCTGAATATCACCTACGGATCTCTAACTTGATCCACTGATATTCCTTTGGATCCCTCCTTGGATATTCCTTTAGGTCTCCTCGGATCTCATTACACTCTCTCTGATGTTACATAATGTTCTTTTTTCTCCACAGCCTTCAATCTAATAACATAGATATTAGGTCTATTTATACTAGTTATAGGGAGTTTAAGATAAAAGAAAATCATACTCCTAAACGTACAAGACTTACTTGTTTCACATAAATACTATTTCCTTTTATGACAAGTCTTCTTATAAAAAGTATTCCTTTTCATTCAAGCACAAGAACTTCCCAAAAGAACACTTTCCTTTTCCATTGAAGATTTCCCATTCCACGCATGCTTATGATTGACTACGATTCGGATCACGGTTGCACACCCACTTCCTTAACCGTTACAAGTCACCTTAAATTATATCACTCAGAAAACCGCGATCCATACGTTGAAACGATCTTTAATCTTCCGTTCTTCTGGTATTCAAACCTCCCTCAAATACCACCTTTAACTTCCAAACGTTATCCCACGTTTCTAGGAAGTAGCACATTAGTTTAGTCTTGTTCACATTTGGTTCGCTTAGGAATATAAGTCAAAACCTAACAATTCTCCATTTTGACTTGAATTCTCAAGACCTTTGTCCACAGACACAATTCTCATCATCTAGAATCATCATACCCCATCATAAGGTATAACCACTTAGGAACGAACCATCCTAAGATGTTCTTTCACATAACATTTTTTTTTTTGTTCGTTGTTCTGGCACCATGTCGAAATAACCTGCTGAAATTGTGGTGCAACTCCTCAAGTCAGATTTCCAGGGAGTTCATCAGCCATCGACATTTTTGTCCACCATACACCTTGCATCATTTTCTGACCAATGCCTTGTGCACAATTATGGACCACTAGCAGCAACATATCCTCTTCCATGGCCAGTGGGGAAAACTACCAAAAGGATAAACATGTCCTTACATCACTCAACCTTGTAAAAGACATTATGTCCTTGCATTACATACCTAGTGAAAAACTTGCTACTAGAAACCGAGAGTGCTTTGCCGGATAAGCTCCACATCATACCGCAAAGATTTTTTTTTGTGCATTCTGGAGTTTTTTTTTTTTGATATACAATCAGCGCCTTGTGAACCCATATTAGATCTCCATGACTCGTACCTACCACCACAAGCCAAACTCCTCCTCCATCAATATTCTTCTTTTCATCAAACCCTACCAAGTTCGAAATCTCCTTCAAAACGTATCTCTTTTGCTAAACCATACTAGGCAACCATGATCATCATTATCCCAATGTCACCAAGTCCTCCATACGATCTCTTGTAAAGAATTGTCACTGCCATTGCCAAACCATATGGCTCTTATACCAATTGTTGGGGATAGTTCTGAACCGATGAACGCGGAAACGTCGTGCCTAATATGCGCCCATAACTCATAGTAATTAATAACATCAATAAGCAGAAAAATAGATGAGAGAGAATAAACAATCACAACACAATATATGCACGAAAAAACCCAAATCGGGTAAAAAACCATAGGCCGTTAGAACGACAGAGAAAGTTCCACTACATGATAATACGTTACAACCATATACTCTATGATTCACTCTCTCTCCTCAACCCCAAACCACACTCACAAGATCCTCACAGAGTACCCCCACAATATCCCCTAGGTCTCCCCTGAATATCACCCACGGATCTCTAACTTGATCCACCGATATTTCCTTGGATCCCTCCTTGGATATTCCCTTAGGTCTCCTCGGATCTCATCACACTCTCTCTGATGTTACATAGTGTTCTTTTTTCTCCACAACCTTCAATCTAATAACATAGATATTAGGTCTATTTATACTAGTTATAGGGAGTTTAAGATAAAAGGAAATCATACTCCTAAACGTACAAGACTTACTTGTTTCACATAAATACTATTTCCTTTTATGACAAGTCTTCTTGTAAAGAGTATTCCTTTTTCTTCAAGCACAAGAACTTCCCAAAAGAACACTTTCCTTTTCCGTTGAAGATTTCCCATTCCATGCATGTTTATAATTGACTACGATTCGGGTCACGGTTGCGCACCTGCTTCCTAAACCATTACAAGTCACCTTAAATTACATCGCTTAGAAAACCGCGATCCATACGCTGAAACGATCTTCAGTTTTCCGTTCTTCTAGTATTCAAACCCCTCAAACACCACCTTTAACTTCCAAACGTTATCCCACGTCTCCAGGAAGTAACACATCATTTTAGTCTTGTTTGGTTCACATTTAGTTCATTTAGGAATACAAGTCAAAACCTAACAACATCAAGCCATCACTCCTCCACAACACACCTTCAAGACTCATCCATCCATTGTTGAGAGAGAGAGACTTGGAGAGAGAAGAAAAAGAAGACTATGCCAAGTGGAATCAGGCACAAGCAAGGAAGATATTACAAAAGGGTATAACAGTCTTTTCAAAGGTCAAACAAAAGTTAACTTAACAGAGTCCTAAAGATATTACAATTCAAGGGAGGTTTTTGAATAAACACATATTTTTCTATCTATCTAACAATAGTCGAAGGTCAGGGAGGTTGTTAGTATTAACCCTTATTTAAATAATAAATAATTAAGAATAAATAATTAAATGTAAAATCATTTAATTTCTTTTCTTTTTTTTTAAAGCTCCATCTCCGAATTAGGCACATTCGACGTACGTGGCCATTTTCATTATGTGAAGACCAGCACCTCTTTGGCTGCCTCAATCACCGTCCTCATGTTTTTTAATTGAATAATTTTAATGAAATTTTGAAGAAAGAAGAAGAGGACTTTATAGCAATTGACCTTTTTTTAATGCATAAGAGATCAATTTTTAATTTAAAATAAATAAGGCATAACATAAACAAACAATTGATTTAAAACTTATCATCATACCAGTAAAGCGGTTTACACCCAAATTTATCGTCCGTAGTGAGGTACAATTGCTGAGACTTCTTGGTATTTGTCCTGTAAATTTTTCACAAGTCTCAATTGTCAAAGTGGTTAAAATATACCAATGTTTAATTTATCCATTTAAATAAGTGAAACTATTATTTAGCTGGTAGATTAGTCTTTGACCCTTTCTTAGATAACACTAATGTTGGTCAACCCAAAAGTTTAATCCAAATTTTAACCTAAATAATGTGGCAAGTAGTTTTTTTTTTTCATTAACCACGTTATCCCACGTTGTGTGTGGTGATGACAATTCACTTGCTACATCATTTGAATTGAAATTTTGGTTAATTATTTGGGTTGTATAACATTACTCCTTAGAAAAAAGGATGCTTAATTTTATAAAATTCCTTGTACTTTGAAAATTATCATTCTAATCATACGGTTTGAGAAAGTTGCACGTACATGAAAAATAAAAAAATTGGGGATCTCTACCATCCATCTCTAAGATGGACGCTAGAGGTCCATTAGAAAAACAGATAATCAACTTTGAAAAGCAAAAAAAATATATATATATATATTAAAGGATGAAAAGGAAAAAAAAAAAAATATATGGGATCCAATGTGGATCTCCACATCCATGGAGATTTAGAAATAAAAATCACGATGACCAAGAATAGCTATGGTCGAGAATCATCATCGTCGAGAATCACGATGGAGATACCATATAGGATTTCCAATGGTGATAGAGATTGATCTATGATGGAGATCAATCTGCGATGGGATCTCCATCGCGATTCTCGAACTTCCATCGTTGATGGGCATCCCACGCGAGGATCTCCACCAATGAGGGAAATGATGGAGTTCTCAGGACTCCATTCCTATGGAGATTCAAATTTTGGATCTACACCCACCTCCATTAATTGCTCCTTTTTAGATACACAAAATTCCAATTTGTTTTTTCTTTTCTTTTAATTCTTGTTTTAATTTATTTTTGTGATGGACAGTGGAAATCCATCTAATTTTTTTAATGAATTTTTTAATAATTTTTTTGTTTAAAAAAAGACAATTTGAGTTTTTATTATATTTAATTTTGCCATGCGTTAAATATATATGACTAATGCATTAAATCTTGGCAGAAACAGAAGATATGAATAACGTTATTAATTAGGACTAATTGCACAAACCTCCCCTGAGTTTAGGTCTAATTACAATTAGATGGACCTTTACTCATAATTACACAAACCTCCCTTACCATAAGTTGACTTCCGTTAAACTTAACCATTAACCAAACTTGTAGGGTTAAATGACTTGAATGCCCCCAGTTGTATTATTTTATTACCTAAAAAATATAATTAAATATATATTATCTAATATATAAAAAAATAAAAAATAAAAAATAAAAAATAAAAATGATGAGGATAATGTTGTTATTTTTTCGATATTTATCACTCATTTTTCATAAAAATCCTTCATGAACCTTTTTTTAATGGGTGATGAATCTCGAAAGAAAAAAAAAAACTCAACTGTGAATGATTTTTTTTTTTTTTGTTGGAAATGAGTGTTCAACCTAGGAAAAAAAAAAAAAAAAAAAAGCTCGGATGATGATGATTTTCTCTTTAGTTTAAAATGGATGGTGATAGATGTTGACAAAAAAAAAAAGTTAGCCATTTTTTTTTCTCCTCCGAAAAATGGGTGATAAATATCGAAAAAATAACAATATTATCCCCATCTTTTTTTAATTATTTTTACATTTTTATTATATATTAGATAATATTTGTTTAATTATTTATTTTAGGCAATAAAATAATACAAATTGGGGCATTCAAGTCATTTAACCCAAAAATTTTGGTCAATGGTTAAGTTTAACAGGAGTCAACTTATTGTAAGGGAGGTTTGTGTACTTTCAAGCAAACTATCCATCTAGCTGTAATTAGACCTAAACTTAGGGAAGGTTTGTGTAATTAGTCCTATTAATTAAAATTGAAACAAAAAATTATAATAAAAAAAAAAAAACAAGACCTAAATGTTTAATTTCTCAAAATTGTAATTAAATTGATAATTTTCAAAATAAAAGGGACACTTAGAATCAGTCTTTGGAGAACAGTAAGATATTGGCACATATCATCGGGGAGGCTACCAGAGAGCCTATTGAAGGCAAAAACAATAGTATCCAAAGAAGAGATGTTGAAGATGGATGGAGGTATGGTCCCTGAAATCTACTGGTTACCATATAGATCGAATTTCTCCAGCTCAATCAAATTGCCTATCTCTTCTGGAATATTTCCTTGTAGATTATTATTCCACAATTCTAGAATCCTCAATGTTGTGATATTTCCTAGAGAAGGTGGGATAGAATCTGTGAAATTGTTAAGATATAGAGATCTCTTGAAATTACACAAACCTCCCTTACAATAAGTATTCCTTGATTCATAAGAATTCCTACTTGGAGGATTTCTTAAACTTGGAAGAATTTGAAGCTCACTAGGAGAAGTCACCTATAAATACCAAGAGTTTTCTACAAGAAAAGGGAACTCATCCAAGGGAGATCCCAAGCCACCAAGGGGACCATCCCACATCAAGCCACCTCTCCTCCACAACACACCTTCAAGACTCATCCATCCATTGTTGAGAGAGAGACTTGGAGAGAGAAGAAAAAGAAGATTCTCACTATGCCAAGTGGAATCAAGCACAAGCAAGGAAGATTTGGAGGAGTTCTTGGACATTCTTCATGGGTTTTTTCTATTCTTATTCTCTTCTCTATGATGTGTGACTAAATCCATAGCTAGGGAATCGATGTGAACCTATATGAATACTCTTTGTTTGGAATTAATTTATAATTTATCAAATTCAAGTTTTGATTTGTTCAATTCATCTTATATCTTAATTCTTTATTTGTGTTGATTCATGGTCCTTTATTGATGCAAATTTAGGGTTTTGATTATTTAAGATTTGAGATTATTATATAGATCAATACGTAGTCTTGATAATGTTCAATTGAATGAATAAAATACATCTTTGACATAGGTCAATGCAAAGTGGTTTTGGTTCTTAAATTCTTGTACTTAAAGGGATCTTAGTTATTGCTCACGCTTAGGTCGAAGGTGAGTGACGATTGAGAATACTTAATTCATCTCGCGGTCATATGGTAATAGTCATATTAAAGAAAAGAATGAACCGTTGACTTGAGTTGAAACATATTCACAAAGTTGATGAACAATATTGAGTGTTTACATATTCATAGATTACCTAGTGCTTCTCATCCATTGATCACTCCCATAAATGATTTCTTATTAATTACTTCCTTAGTTGAGTAATTCAATCTTCAAACGACTCTTGGTTACTTTTGTTTAATTAGAATTAGAATTAGTTATAGTTGATAAATCATTTTTCTCCGTAGAACGAACTTCGCTTATTGCTATACGGATCATCACGATTCGTGTACTTGCGAGTTTATTAAAACAGAATTTTCACATTAGAGTGCTTGTGCAATTTGCCTTTGTTTTTAAAATATGAGAATAGCACCCCCATTTCCTAACCATTTTTATGGGTTACTGCATTAAAGTACTTCGATTTTTATTTTTATTTTCGTTTAGGTGAAATGTTGCTGAGTTTGAGAAATTCGATACAAATATCCTATATTGTTAAAATCAAACTATTAACTTTATCAAGAAGAGAATAGTTTCGTCATTTTGTTTATCATGTTAGAACTAATTATTTAAATAATAAATAATTAAGAGTAAAGAAAATGGATAATCTCCCCTATCATTTAATTTTAAAAAAATATATGAAAAAAAGAAAGCTCCATCTCCGGGTAGGCGCATTTGATGGAGGTGGCGATCTTTTTATAAGTTGATCAAAATCAAGATAGTATTTTTGTTTGTCTTCACTAATGGCAAGGGAGGTTTATATATATGAACACAAATTTTAAAATTCAAGGGCTGCTGGTGTATTTACCTCTTACTTATATAATCACTAAGTGTGTGTTTGTTGCATGGGAATGGACTAATCTCAGTCCAATCCCATCTCCAATCCCATGTAAATAAATAATTATGTTGTGGACTATTTAGTCCCGCTACAAAGTCTGGGAATAGTTTAGTACTAGCCTTTTTTTTTTTTTTTTTTTTTTGCCTGGACTATTTTTGTCCTTGCATTTTGTTCTTTTTTAATTTTTTTTTCTGGGTCTATTTTAGTCCCAGCCTTTTGTTTTTGTGTTTTTTAAATTATATTATTTATATTTAAAATATTAAATTTATCTAATCCGATTTAAATTTTAATTTAAAATATGTTATTTTATTCTAATATTTTAACAATTTCAATTAAATGTTATTTTATTTTAAATTAATCTTATTTATTTTTTAAATAATTTATTTTATTCAATAAATAATTTAATAATTTTTTTAACAAAATTTAATTTTTATTTTCTTTGAATTGATTTAAAATGATTTTATTTATTTAAAAATTAATTTTATATAATTTTATACTCATCTCTCCAATATATATATATATATTTTTTCAATTATTTTTTATCCAATCTCATGTTATACCATAGAAGAGACAAATTATTTTAATCTAATCCATATTACACTGAAAACATCACAATAGTACTAATTTATTACAGTCCAATCAAATCCTATAAAAATAGTCAAATCATATACAATCAAATCCCACACACTAAATGCACCCTAAAAGGATGACATTATTGTCATCAAGAATAGTTCTCTTCTTCCTACTTTACATCATTTACATCAAATGTTAGGAGTGTTTGTGTAATTTGCTTTATTTATTAAAATATGAAAATAGCACCCCCATTTCCTAACCATTTTTATGGGTTAAAAGTATCTCTAACAACCTCCCTTGAAGACATCCCTTAGCTTAATTAAGGCAGTATGTGTATTTTTACAACTCCAACAGGTCCCTAAATGACTCCCTTCCCCCATCATAATTGACAAACAATATCTAATATTTATTAAACACAATATCTAACATTTAAATAATAATAAAAAAAATTATTAAAGGGGCCATTTTATGGAGTATTGTTAGAGCACATACTCTCTTAATGGTCCTTTGCAATAACATACACCCTTAAATAAATGAGCCTCTAAGGGAGTTTGTTGGAGATACTCTAACTGCATTAAGGTAGTTTGAATTTTTTCTTTTATGTATAAAATATTACTAGGTTTGAGAAATTTCATACAAACATACAAAGTTGTTAAAGTCAAATTATTAACTTTAACGTCATTTTATTTATAATGTTAGAACTAATTATTTAAAGGTTTAAAATTAAAAACCTCTCCCTACCTTTCAACTATTGTTGGATGGATAGAGACAAATGTATTTATTCAAAAACCTCACTGAATTGTAGCACCATTAAGATTTCTGTTCAGATGGTAAGGGTACATTTGTACATTCCATAGTTCATATAAAACGAAAAAAAATTGCCCTTTTCACTTTCCCTTCTCTCACTTCTCTCTTCCTTTCCCATACGTCCCTCTCCTTTCTCTCTCTCCCCCTTTGCCATCTCCCCCGCCGGTGGAAGTGGCCGCCGGCAAGAGGACAAACTAGTAGAGGAGATGCGGATCTCCTCCACCAGCGTGGAGGTTGTTAGACCACCAACTGCTAAGCTTTTTTTATTTATTATTTACTCTGTTATTTTTTTTATATTTTTTTTCTTACTTTGTTTACAATTTTGAATTTGTGTTGGTGTGGGTGAATTGTTTGTTGATTTTTTCAGATTTTATTTTGATGAATACTGGTTTTGTGGTGGTGATGAGCAAGATCTAGGTTTTATGTTGTGTTGATTTTGTTTTTAAAACCGAGTTTTATTTTGTATTGACCCATCTAGGTTGTGTTGGGTTGAATGTTGATAAAATAAAATAAATATATATATGACTGATGCATTAAATCTTGACAGAAACAGAAGATCTGAATAACATTATTAATTAAAATTGAAAAAAAAATTATAATTAAAAAAAAAAACAATATACCTAAATGTTTAATTTCTCAAAATTGTAATTAAATTGATAATTTTCGAAATAAAAGGGACACTTATAAAATTAACTAAAATTATATATATATATATATAATATGGAAACAAACCTGTGATGCCATTGTTTCCAGCGTTAAATATTTCCAAAGCTTTAAGAGAACCGAGTTCTTCTGGTAATTCACCTGAAAATATCCATTTTAATACAAAACAAGACAATTAGTTAGACAAATGCGTAATGATTCCGGTGGCAATTTTAGTCCTTTCAAAAGTAAAATACACTGACTTTTGATATAAATATGACATTTGAGATAAGTGTGGTGGGAAAACAAATTTGCGTTAATATACTCAAACCCATTTTATGTTAACTTATATCTCTTAGGCCTTATTTAGCACATCGGATTGGACTAGGATTGGACAATTTTAGTCTCAATCCAGTTTCTGGTGTTGTTTTGGGTTAGATTAAATCAATTTAAATTTGTAATTTAAAATTTTGACTTTAGCTTATCAACCACAAATGTGCTCTTAATCTAAAATGGATTCAAATTTCAACAATTTGATTAAGAGTACATGGGTGGTTGAGATGTTTAAGTCAAAATTTTAAATCATAAATTTAGGTTAATTTAGCTTGACCTTTAATTAATATTTAAGGTTTTTTTGAATGGTAAATATATTCAAAAGACCTAAAAAAAACCCAAATACGAGAGAAAGACAGAGACGAGAGGCCTCAAAACGCCCCCAAAGCCCATAGGCTGGGTGGGCGAAAATGCGGGAAACAAAAGCAAAAGCAAAAGCGAATAAACAAGATAAACAGAACAAGCCCAACCCAACAAAAACATAATAGACAAACAGTCAAAGCCCACCACCTAAAGCGGCCACTAAAAAGTCCAAAATATACTAATGTTTAATTTAAATGCTTATCATCATACCAGTCAAGCTGCTTCCACTCAAATCTATATCCCATAGTGAGGTACAATTGACGAGACTTCGTGGTATTTGTCCTGCAAATTTTTCATAAGTCTCAATTGTCAAAGTAGTTAAAATATACTAATGTTTAATTTATCCATTTAAATAAGTGAAATTATTATTTAGCTCGTAGATTAGTCTTTGACCCTTTCTTAGAAAAAGGGATGCTTAATTTTGTAAAATTCCTTGTACTTTGAAAATTATGATTTTAATTATATGGTTTGAGAAAAAATCATGCATGTTTTTTTAAAAAATAAAAATTAACATGCATGTTGATTTTGGTTGTTTCTACTAGGATAAATTATAAATACCATGTAATAAAAGTCTCTGTCCACATTGTTACAAAAAGAGGGATGTGTCATTACATTATATAAGAGCAAATTACTGCCAACCTCCATGGCTCCATGAGGTTTGAGTTTTAACAACCGAAAATAACTTTATAATTAACTAATAATGACATGACATCATCCTAATGTTAGTCAAACTTAAATTATGAATTTTTTAAAAATTAACAAATTAATAACTCTAAATTCTAAATTAAAAAATGGGATAAAAATGGGTTAATTGGAGGAGATCGGTGGAGGATATTGACTCACCCAATGAAGTTGACCTCTTCCGCCGACTGGAGGAGATCAATCTCCTCCAGCCGTAGAGGAGATCGTCGAAGATTTCCAAGTGTCCTCCAGTTCGTGGAGGTCTTCCATGACTGAACGAAAGTCAACCAACAGTTCTACAGTTCACTAGGGGTGATCTCAACCGCCGATCCTTTGGCTTTTACAGGTTTGTTGGATTTTCAATGGAATAGTTGATTTATGATATTAGAAAGTTTAGGGGCTGCTTTAGATTAACTTTAGGTAGATTTGTAATTATATATATATGATTTACTATACAATTATTTGATTAATTTCACAAATGAAATGACTAAACTACCCTCCCCAAGTTAAACACTAATTTGTTGACTTTGATAGTAGGGACCGTTTGTGTCAATTTAGTGCATTTTTTTAAAATCTTGCTAGATTCAATAAACTGAGAGTAAATTAGTGCAATTAACCCTCAAAAATATGTGGAGTTCTATTAAAATAAATAATAATAATAATAAAACTAATTATATTGTTTTATTTTTTTATATTAAAAATACATAAATAAAAAATTAAAAAAGTGGGGACCTCCACCATCAATCTCTAAGATGGAAGCTAGTGATCCATTTAAAAAAACAGCTAATCAAATTTCAAAACGTTTCAAAAAAAAAAAATGAAAAACAAACTGTGATAGAGATCAATCTGTGATGGAGATCAATCTCCGCAATGGGATCTCCATTGAGATTCTTGAACTTCCATAACTGATGGACATCCCAGGCAGGGATCTCCATCGATGACAGAAATGATGGAGTTCTATAGACTCTATTTTCATGGACATTCAAACTTTGGATCTCTATCCACCTCCAATTTTTATATATATATATATATTTATTTATTTATTTATTTTACCAATTTGTTGTTTCTTTTAATTTATTTTGATCTTGAAATTCTATCGTCCATCTCAAAAGATGGATAGTGAAGATCCATCTATATTTTTATTGAATATTTTTAATAAAAAGACAATTTAAGTTTCTATCATGCATTAAATATACATGACTGATGCATTAAATCTTGACAGAAACATCATTAAAATTGAAAAAAAAAAAAATAAGAAGAAATTGTCCTAATAAAAACAACAGACCTAATTGTATAATTTCTCAAAATTGTAATTGAAGTGATAATTTTCGAAATAAAAGGGACACTTATAAAATTAACTAAAATTTAATATATATATATAAAATTTAATATATATATATATATATATGTATATATATTTATATATAGAAACAAACCTGTGATGCCATCGTTTCCGGCCCAAAATCTTTCCAAAGCTTTAAGAGAACCAAGTTCTTCCGGTAATTCACCTGAAAATATCCATTTTAAATTTTTAATAAACAACAAGATTCAATTAGTTAGACAAAATCTTAATGATTCCGTTGGTAATCTTAGGGGGAATGTATTGAATTGGAATTTTAATAAACAATTTTTGGAAGTAAAAGTCTGTTGGTATTGGATTGAGACTTTTTAATAAGTCAGATAAGTCTTGTGGTATTTGATTAGAACTTTTAATATATTTTTTTAAAAGTCTATGATGTTTTTTGGTATTGGATCCAGACTTTTAAGAGGCAGCAAATTGTTTGGTGGTATTGGATTGAAATCAAGATTTGTAGGGTTTCATGACAAAATGGATTATTCAAAATTTGCAGTGATATGTATAAATATCTGGACCCCAAAATTGTTTTGTCCTCTCTCACAATACTTTCTAGACTTTTCAAGCTCGTTCAAAATCATCTTCAGCTTCCTCAACTTCCATATCCCCATGATGGCAAATGCCTCCACGCACTCTACCTCCAATCCATGGTACCACTCTCCATCTCTCTCTCCAACCACTTCATCCTCCTTTATTCCAAATGCGGTTGTCTCAATGCGGCTCTGCCTACGCTAAAGAATCGCATTTGAATATTGCCCACCAACTGTTTGATCAAATTCCCCAGCCAGACTTGGTTTCCTACAACACTCTCATTTCAGCTTATGCTGTTTTCGAAGAGACTGAACAGGCTTTGCTTTTGTTTAATGATATAAGAAAGAAGGGTTTTGAAATGGATGGCTATACGCTATCTGGAATTATCACTTCTACTTGTAACAAAGTGCGTTTGGTTAAACAGTTGCATTGTTTTGCTGTTTGTGGTGGATTTGATCATTATACTTCAGTTAATAATTCACTTCTTATGTATTATAGTAAAAATGGGTTCTTAAATGAGGCAAAGCTTATTTTTTCTGAGATGGGTGATGTTAGAGATGAGGTTTCTTGGAATTCCATGATTGTTGCATATGGGTAGCATATGAAGGTACTTGAGGCATTATCATTGTATCAAGGAATTGTTCGTATGGGGTTTGACATTGATATGTATACGCTGGCAAGTGTTTTGACTGCGTTTACGTGTTTGGAGGACATCATAGGAGGGCTTCAGTTTCATGCTAAGTTGATCAAAAGTGGGTTTCATCAAAATTCACATATAGGGAGTGGTTTGATTGATGTGTATGCAAAATGCAGTGGTGGTATGAGAGATTGTAGGAAGGTTTTCGAGGAGATTCCCTATCCTGATTTGGTTATATGGAACACTATGATTTTTGGGCACTCACAAAATGAGGAGTTCAGCGAAGAGGCTCTTGCTTGTTTTAGGAAGATGCAACAGGTTGGTTACCGCCATGATGATTGTAGTTTTGTCTGTGTGATTAATGCATACCCCAATTTTTCATCTCCATCACGAGGAAAGCAGATTCATGCATTAACAATCAAAACTGAGATTCCTTCAAATCATATCTCAGTGAATAATTCCATAATAGCTATGTATTCAAAATCTGGAAACCTTGAAGACTCTAGGTGGATATTTGATAGGAAGCCCGAGTATAATACTGTCTCGTTGAATTCAATGATTGCAGGTTATGCACAACATGGGATTGAAATGGGACTTGAAGGCAAGAAGATTGTGAAAAAAAAAAAAATTATATATGTAAGCAATCATAGCTATTTGATATAATATTCCTCTGAACAAATCTTAATAGTCTATGAATAAAGTCTAGATAATCCTAATAGTCTATAAATAAAGTGCAAAAACTCTTTTAGAATCCTAAAAGTCTAGTACATATAATCCTAATAATCTTTAAAATTATACAAATCCTTAAATCCGGATTCCCTAAAATTATCTATTATAATCCCGATCCAATACACCTCCGTAAGTAAAAAGATGTATTTACTTATAGGGGTAAATACACTGACACCCTTTGACGTTCAAGATAAGTCTACGGTGGGAAAACAAATTTGCATTAATATTAAAACCTCTTTTCTGTTAACCGAGATTTCTTAATGACTAAAGAGTAAAGATACAAGTGCAAGTTTGTAACTATGACATTTCCAACAAAATATAAATTAAACAAGAATTTCAAAAAAAAAATCATAAGTAAATTTTTTTTAAAAAAATTCAGCTTTTTAAAATAAATAAATAAAAAACAATTTCATCAAATTTGGGAGTATTCCGGTCTCCGGTCGTTAGCCTCGTGAAGTGTGGAGGCCGTTGTTGGCCTCCAATTGGCCTCATTGTCTAAACTCTAAACCAAATATTCTTCTTTCTTTCAGTATAATATTATTTTATTCGATCGATGTATTTTCATTTTAAAAATCGATAAATGTTTGGGCATTTTGCTCGTTTTATAAGTTAATCAAAATCAATATCAACATAGTAGTATTTTTGTTGGTCTTCATTAATGACAGATTGACAGGGGAGGCTTGTATATATTAACACAAACTTTCTCTCCCACTGTACTCATCTTAAAATATAATTTATCCCTTAATATTTAGGAATTGGATCTTTTACTGAGTTAAGTTTTGTTCTGATCTAAAACACTTAAGAATAATATTCTGTATTTAAAGATAATGAAATTGAAATAAATTAAAGAAATAAATATCAGTCATTGATTACGCATGTTACCAAATCTATTTAGTTCATGATAAAGATTATGAGGATCCAAATTCACTTATATAATCATTAAAAGGATGACACTATTGTCATCAGAAATTAGAATAGCTCTCTTCTTCCTACTTTTTACTTGATGGTAAATACATTGTAACTCTTTAAAGTTTGACATAAATACATCGAAAGAGCAACAGATGTCTAAAATTTTAATTTATTTGTACTAGACTTTACCGTTATATCTATATATAAATATATAATATCATCACTTTTAAAATTTAATAATTATGAACAATTTGGTCTTTTTATTCATCAATTTTTTCTTTTATGTATAAAATATTACTAAGTTTGAGAAATTTCATACAAACATATAATTAACTTTAACATCATTTTATTTATAATGTTAGAACTAATTATTTAAAGTTTTAATATTAAAAATCTCTCCCAACTTTTCAACTATTGTTGGATGGATAGAGAAAAATATGTTTATTCAAAAACCTCATTGAATTGTAACACCGTTAAGATTTCCATTAGGGTGGTAAGGGCAAACTTGTACATTCCAAAGCTTATATAAAATGAAAAAAAAAAAATCCCCTTTTCACTTTCCCTTCTCTCACATCTCTCTTCCTCTCCCATACGTCCTTCCTCCTTTCTCTCTCTCCCCCTCTGCCATCTCTACTGCCAGTGGAAGTGGCCGCTGGCAAGAGGACAAACTAGTGGAGGAGACGCGGATATCCTCCACCAGCGTGGAGGAACATGAAGCGGCCCGTGGAGGTTGTTGGACCACCGACTGCTGAGCTTTTCTTATTCACTCTGTTATTTATTTATTTATTTTACTTTATTTACAATTTCGAATTTGTGTTGGTGTGGGCGTTGAATTGTTTGTTGATTTGGGCAGATTTTGTTTTGATGATTACTGGTTTTGTGATGGTGATGATGATGATGCAAGATCTGGGTTTTGTGTTGTGTTTATGAATTGAGTTTTGTTTTGTATTGATGAATCCAGGTTCTGTTAGGTTGGATGTTGATGGAAGACTTTTTATTTTTTTTATTTTTTTATTTTCTGAATGTTTTTGTTTGATTTCTGAATTTTTTTTTTCTTGTCTGATTTCTGAATAATTTTTTTTTATGAATGTTTTATTTGATTTAGGATTTATTTTTTAATTTGTCTTTTTTTTAAAAAAAAAATTTAATATATAATTTTTAAAAAACAATTAACTTAAAGGGTATAATAGTCTCTTCAAGGGTCAAACAAAAGTCATCTTGACAGAATCCTAAAGGTGTTAGGATTCAGGGGAGGTTTTTCGTTTTTGAATAAACACATCTTTTTCTATCTATGTAACAATAGTTGAAAGGTCTGAAAGGTTGTTAGCATTAACCCTTATTTAAATAATAAATAATTAAGAGTAAATAAATTAAATGTATAATCATTTTTTTTTTTTTTTTTTTTTTAAAGCTCCATCTCCGGATTAGGCACATTCGATGGAGGTGGCCATGTTCATTATGTGAAGACCAGCACCTCTTCAGCTGCCCAGTTCGATCATCGTGCTCATGTTTTTGAATTGAATAATTTTAATGAAATTTTGAAGAAAGAAGAAGCGGACTTTATAGCAATTGACCTTTTTTTTTAATGCAGAAGAGATCAATTTTTAATTTAAAATAAATAAGGCATAACATAAACAAACAATTGATTTAAATCTTATCATCATACCAGTCAAGCGGTTTCCACTCAAATTTATTCTCTGTAGTGAGGTACAATTGATGAGACTTCTTGGTATTTGTCCTGCAAATTTTTCATAAGTCTCAATTGTCAAAGTAGTTAAAATATACTAATGTTTAATTTATCCATTTAAATAAGTGAAACTATTGTTTAGCTGGTAGATTAGTCTTTGACCCTTTCTTAGAAAAAAGGATGCTTAATTTTTAAAAATTCCTTGTACTTTGAAAATTATCATTCTAATTATATGGTTTGAGAAAGTTACACATACATTAAAAATTAAAAATTAAAAATTTTGGGATCTCCACCATCCATCTCTAAGATGGACACAGGAGATCAATTAGAAAAACAGACAATCAACTTTGAAAAAAAAGGAACAGTTTCTCACCAGTGAACTGGTTATGAGACATGAACAGTCCTTCCAAAACAGGAAGATGTTGTCCCATGTCAGGCAGCTGACCAGTCAATCTATTATTTGATAAGTCAAAACTAGTCAGTGAAGAAAGGTTGAAGATGGTTAAAGGAATAGGCCCTGTTAGTTCATTGTTTATTAGCGATAATTGTTCGAGTTCTGCAAGATTTCCCAGTTCCTGTGGAATTTCACCTGCAAATTAAATCAACATGTGTAAAACAATTTTTTATCATTCTGCAAAAGGAAAAAATCTGGGCTGCATCATACCTTGGAGTTTGTTATGGCCAAGATATATCTTCTTAAGTTTGGTCAAATTCCCAATTTCTTTCAATATGATTCCGCTGAAATAATTAAATGACCAGGCCAAATATTGCAAATTCTTGCACTTTGATAAAGTGGCTGGTATTTCACCCTCAAATGAGTTGTGAGAAAGATGAAAGGTTTCCAGATTAGGAAGATAATCGAAAATATTTTCCTGGAGTTTACCTGATAATCTATTATGACCAAAGTCAATGACTTGTAATGCAGGGATGTTGAAAATGAAGGAAGGGAATGAACCTGAGAGCTGGTTATCACTGAGATCAAGGATTTGTAACGAAGAAATGTTGAAGATTGAGGACGGTATGGTACCCGAAAGCTGGTTATAACTAAGGTCAAGTATTTGAAGGGAAGACAAATTTCCCAATTGAGGAGGGATGGTGCCTTGAAGACCAAAGGAAGAAATATTCAAGGCTGTAACTCTATAGGGGTGATCTCCACAAGTGACGCCGATCCAATTACAGATGAAAGTACTCCCGGACCAATTTTTGGCCAGTAAATTGGTAGGATCATTAGTTATATGAACTTTCAGGGCAAGAAGAGTGTATTGATCAGTAGTGATGTTGGTTGCTGCTGCCATAACAAAGAAAATCATCAAACTGTGAACTAAGAAAGCCATGATATTGAAAATGTGAAAATTATTTTCCTCCATGAGAGATTTGTAATTTGAAGTGCGGCCAACTCATTAAGATATTGATGTTACAGAATCTAGCAGAGTACCTAGTCTTCGGTCTCTCAATTATTTAAGTTGTCTATTCGGATTGAAAAAGTCTATATCAATATCATATATTTTACACCCGATATTCATAAAGTGCCGGCTTTTTGGAATTGGAATATACCCAGGGAAAGCCCAGTGACTCTCTAAAGTGCCGGCTTTTTGGAATTGGCATATGCCCAGAGACCGCCATGGGTAGCCGGTTTTCTTACAAATTTTATTTGTTAAAAAAACAATTATGATTTTAAAATAAAAGATCCACATGATTTTTTTTTTTTTAAATGACAACATATGGTTAATGAAAAAAAGGTTCACATATGATTTTTTGAAGCATATGGAAACACAATTGCAGTCTTACAAAACCAACACCAGATCAACTCACCCTTTATTGATATGAAAAATCAGGAGACAAAACCTTAAAAATACAAACAATTTTGTGTAATTTTTTCGAGTATTTACTAGAGAAAAAAAATCGAAGTATACATACATGGAGGGTGATGCAGCGTCGGTAGGTGATAAAGCCCGGTTGATTATGAGAATACCCAGGACTATGAATACACAACAAATTTCATAACTAAAATTTTATTAATTAACTCAACTCTCTTATCAAATGGCTACAAAACTCCAATATTTAGGAGTAGGAAAATTACATAAAAGGAAACAAATATAATCACAATTCCAATCACCGAAAAATATGCCTCCATCATCTCAATGATTGATCAAATCACATAAATTAAGCATATATAACTTCATCATAGGTGATTGATGAAATTGCATAAATCAAGTTGTTGTCAACACCATGATTCTTACAAATCTTCCACCATTTGATCTTCATCAGACGGTCAAGGGTCTCATTTTTATATTTCGCCTTAGGCCCCCAAAATCTCATGGCCCTGCGTACACCTCACAATTTATAATTGATAACGTTAGATCAGTAAATGATACAGAGAGGCAGAGCTATCACTGTAAGCAGAGGAAAACAGAGCTAGCTAGCAGCTGGGACATACCTTTGAAGTTGTTAAAACCAAGATATAATTCATTGAGCAACGTCAAATTTCCAATTTCTGTAGGTATGGTGCCTTCAAAATTATTAAAGGACAACGATAATAGTATTAACTCTTTGCAAGGAAATAAATTGGATGGAAATGGCCCGAATAATTGGTTCCAACTCAAATAAAGCTCTTGCACACTAGGAAGATGAGAAAACTGAAAACATATTGGATGGGAGAGGACCAGAGAGGTTATTAGTGCTGAAATCGATGGTTTTCAGCGAAGACATGTTGAAAATGGCTGATGGAATGGAACCTGCTGAAAGCTGGTTATCGCTGACATCAATCACTTGCAGTGAATATATGTTGAAGATGGTGGAGAGTACGGAACCTGAAAGCCGATTTTCATCCAAATAAACCCTCTTCAACTTAGGAAGATTTCCAATGGTTTCAGGGATGTGACCCTGCAACATGTTCTTGTACAAATCCAAAATCTCTAGCTTTGACAAGTTACACAATGAAGATGGGATAGCACCAACAAATTTGGTTTTTCCAAGCCTGATATATTTCAACCTACCTAAATTCCCCATCTCTTCAGGCAGAGAGCTGTGAAAATTATTGTTATGAAAAGACAGCCAACCAAGAAAAGATAGATTTCCCATTTCTGGAGGGACAGTGCCAGTAAGACCCATGTCAGAGAGTTCCAAGGCTGTGACTCTATGGTGGTGTGCTCTGCAAATCACACCTATCCAGTTGCAAACTGATGTAGCACTAGACCAGTTTGTTGCCAAAATATTTTGAGGGTCATTAGTGATATGGGATTTCAAGGAAAGTAGAGCAGATTGATCAGTAGTGACGTTGGTTACAGCTTCAGTTAATCTAGCGGTTGAATTTTTCTTATTCTATATTTCAATGTCAGTTAACTAACTCTCTGCATTCATCATTGACTTAGAGGACATTTATTAATTTACTAGCAGATTGTACAAACTCTGTTGGTCACATTTTTATCATTTTATATACTACCGGAAACAAAGTGTCCATGGGATTTGTCGAAAAGAAATATGGAGATGAAAAAATCAGCATAAACTACCAAGTCAATATTGAGTTCGATCAATATGGCCTAACTGAGTATATCTGGTCTGTAATCTGACAAGGGTTGGTCTCATCTCTCATAATAAACAGATGAACATTTTTCCATGTAATGATCCATAAATAAAACAAGTCATTAGGATCAGAAAATAGCATCAACATGAATACTCTGTTTTTATCA